>CM056455.1:24694164-24776664 GCA_029783895.1 Triplophysa bombifrons
TAAATGACAAAAGAGTGATGGACCGTGCAGATTTTTATTCGATTCTAGCGAAACGTGAGAGGATTATGAAGAGCTCCTCTCACCTACAATGAGATTGTGAGCGTGTACGTGTAGTGTATAGGGAAAAGTGTACTGTGAATAAAAACATGTACGTTTCTCAGTTGTCCCAAAATAACCTCAGTTATGCGCTTGAAACTGTTTACTCAGTATGAAGAATTTTCAATGCTGTTTTACACTTGGATTGTAATCTGTCTGGGAGACAGATGTGATTACAGTCTGTAACGTTGTCAGGCCGTATGCAACAGGATTGTCACAGCAGCTTTTCCAATTACTATGTTTCATTGCCATCTGGTGGTAAAAATGTAAAAAACGACAAATGGTGCAATGGCTATATGCATGAGTGACTTCCTCATTTCATGATCTTTATGTCAATTTATAATTGACACCTCTCTCATTAATCCCAGAGCATTTATCAGTCTTTCCCCTTTTTACATGTATTACCATCTTCACAGTTTACTCTCAATAACATTACCAAGTGCATATTCTGTAAACACTCTTCAATGTTCAGATGAAATATATGTTTCTTAAACTGTAAAGATGTCTTTAAACACACTTCAGAAATTTAGCGGTATCTAGCGGCGAGGTTGCGAATTGCAACCAACGGCTCGCTCATCCCTGCGTTCCAATCCGCATACTTTCCGTCCTAATGAGTATTCGAAAGTAGAATTAGTATATCACAAATCTTAGTATTTTGAAAATAGTATTCAAAAGATTCCTGGATGGTCTACTACTTGCGACAGGAATTCGAAGTGCAGAACGATGCACACTCTAACTGCTGATATTACCCACAACTCATGCTGCAATGCATCCCGGGAACTTTCAAACTCTTGCAATTGTAGCTGTGTCTCGTTTCGTAAGGCTGTGTTCTTGTGTCCTCCAGAGGTATCATCCTCTAAAGGTTGCGGTATAGGATTCTCAACTTCGTCCTTCATAGGACATATACTAGCAGAAAAGGAAACAGGAAATACCACGTTGCTATGACAACACTTTGCATCCGCACACCTTTCAAATTAATTAAAATGATTTCCCATTACTTATTAAAACAATATATCAACATTATAGACTAACACAGCAGACGTAACAATTCAAATCTACAATTCATTTTACAATTCAAGAAAGGAAACATTTATGTTATTTATTTTTATTTAATACGACCGACATCCGCAAATGAGTCCTATTGTTACGTTACCTCTGTCTTCTCTTAAAAAACAGCATTTTTTTCGATTGTAAAATCTATATCAATTCCAGAGGGGGATCCTCGCCATTAATTTGACTGAACACATGTATAAAACCTTTTGCGGAGCTCTAGTGTCCTTGCGCAATATGAGCCTGAGGGTGGCGCTCTTATATTGTCTGGCAAACAACGCATGAGTGAATATGTGTCTGACTTTCTAATTATTTCGATGCTCTCATTATTTGCAATTTATTACTATTGTTGGAAAATAATTTAGTAGTTACAGTTAAAAAGCGCTGTGAGCAGATAAAAGTTATAAATATGTATCCAGTAAGCAAAGAACAGCCGACATGAACTCTTGGACACTCGGGGAAGGGGCGGGCAACTTCTGCTTCAACTTACACTAGAAGCGCGAGACACTCGGTGCCGAACTCATGGGTTTAAATTGAACGGTGGGGTCAGTGAAAGGATATCCAAGAGGAAAATATGCACAAGAGAAATGGAGATATTTGGGATGTTTTTGAATTGTCCTCTAGGATTTGCCTTATTATCAGCATCGAAACTATGGCGTTGGTATGCGGGCAAAGGGGTAGGTTACTCATTATTATTTTATAAATGTATATATGATAAATGCAACCGTAACGTATATAGTATGTATGTAACTTGATGTAGCCTATATGGAGAAATCTCTATCTATCTCTCTGTATAATGTATCGGTCTATATAATCTAGAAACAATGCATAAATTGAAGCTGTAATGTGTATGTCACTCAACATAATATTGTATGGGTAAAACCTTGATTTGGGTAAATCTGAGGAAGGCTTAAATTAATCTTGAAATTAACAATAAAAGATGACTTTTGATTGCAGACTTGGTAAATCTGAGCTCAGTTTGTGACGTTGTGATGTCTAGTTAAACTCTTAAGGAGATATTGGTCAGATTTCTGATCCATTCTTAATCCATTCTTGATCCAGTCTCTTTCTTAAAGCGATATTTTCACCAAATATGAAAATTGTGTCATAATTTACTCACCCTCAGGTTGTTCTAAACCTGAAAAACGTTCTTCGTTCTGCTGAAAACGAAGGAAGATATTTGGAAGAATGTCAGTCACTGAACGGATCTCATCCACCATTAGCATAGTCGGGAAAATAAATACTATGGCAGTTAATGGGGATGAGATGTTTGGTGACATTCTTCCAAATATCTTCCTTTGTGTTTGAAAGAACAAATGCATTTATACAGCTTTGGCGCAACCCGACGATTAGTAAATATGACACAATTTTCATTTTGGGGTGAACCATCCCTTAAAGAAAAATTTGGCTCCTTTTCTAATCTGAAATAAATGATCTTTTACAGATTTGTATCTCACAGTATGAAAAGTCCTATAATAATGTATAATAATAATTCTATAAAAATGCAGACTGCACTGGAAAATGTCTATTCATGCATGCGCTTAAAAGTTAGGGGATCTCTTTCTTCATCGGGATGGTCAGGAAGAATGCATTTGTTAATGGTATTTCTCAGTGTTTGTGGGGTAAGCGTGAATCACAGTCAGATTCGCAGACTATGAGAGCTATTGAAGAAGTTTTCCAGTCATATGTCCTCCCCCGTGTCTCCACAAATAGGGATATAATTATATCAGACTTTGAGCATGTTACTGAGATTAAGAATGCATTACATAGGTAAAGAATATATACTGTCCAGAAATGTCATTGTACAAACACATTGGCAAATATTTTCGACGTGGTGGTAAGATTGGCGTAGACGAATTGTGAAGTGACAATCTTAACAGCCAAACATCCTGCGCAGCATGAGAGGCCTGCAGGGACAGGCCTGCAAATCCCCTGAAGAGAAAATAAAATTACACGTTGCCTGATAGTATAGTGCTGCTGGTGATGGAGTGATATCCATGGGTTCCAGTCTCAGCTATAAAGTAGCTCAGTTGTAAGGAATCTTATATTCTTCTGTGTCAGCAAGTGTTCTAATTATCCTCAGACATTTACATCCTCAAGCGTTACTTTTTTTTTACTTCTTTGAACTGAACTTGCAGACATCAAACAGTTAAATTAAGCTCAGGATCTAAAGTTTGCTTTAGGCTGTGCTACACATGATGTTAATTGTGAAATTTGTAGGGTTATAAGGAAGCACGGCCTTGTTAAGAGAGACAGAATGAGCTGTATAGGAAGTCCAAAGTGTCTTCCTCAGGAATATTAGTATAAGTACAGCAGGAGGTTTGTGACCGGCTTGTTCCTATTATTTGGGGAAGTATGCACACAGTAAGACTGAACTGGACATAAAAGACACACCAGGTTATGTACATAAGACAACTGACAACACAGAGGCACTTATTAGAAGTTGTTTTTATTTTAAGAATTCTGTCTTAAAATTTAAGTTTAATTATGATGCTAAATTGTATTCCATCAATCACTATTCTTCCAAATATCTTTCTCTGCGTTCTTCAGAACAAAGAAATTTATACACAACTCGAAGGTGAGTAAATGATGACATCATTTTCATTTTTGGGTCAAGTACCCCTTTAACTCAAAGATACAGACTACATACAAGCTATTGTTAGCTTATAAGCAAGAAACTACCACCAAAAGGAATTAAATAACACTGGAAATCTTAAAAAGCATACAGCAGATAAAATCTATTCAGTGCTTGACCCAACTGAGTCATAACAGAAGTGTTTGAACGTTGTCAGTTTATAGCTTGACCACAAAGTCATGTTTGTTTTCCCGTAAAACAATTTAGATTATTCACATTAACCAGATGAATTGTAGATAATGTCTCACCAAAGCGGAAAGATGTTGGCCTTTCTGCAGCTGTAAACCCAAATGAATCAGAGTTGACTGAGATGGTTGGTATGAGAGTCCAGCGAAAAACAAATCACTCTGGTTTGTCACACAGAGCCAAAACCATAAATGGACAAAAAATGACTTTCCACAGAATTTACAGTACCAATACAGATGTAGATGACATCAAAGTGGTTTAGTGAAGACTAGCCGCCAGTTGTTGTTGTGGGGTCGCTGTTATGATGTCATGCTAAAAAACTTTGGGTTAACTTTGGGGAACTGACCCTTTACTCAACTGCAACATAGCCCTGCCATCAACCAGCCCTATCAGATTAATGGCCTTATTAAACAATTTATGGAAAGCCCCAGCGAAGGTTGAAGAGCGTTTTATAAATTAGTTCCTTATTTAAAAGTATCATTTCACACTCTGGTTATTCTTATTCATCTACATGTTTTTTCCTGGCTCAAAATGAGGCGGAGGTGGAGCCATCCTGATCTTTTACACAAACGTAGGCCTTCCGTATCTTTAAGTGGCTTAACCAAAGTGACTTTGACATATTAAAAGTTCTAATAAAATTTGATGAAAATGACCATTATTAACTCATTCTTCCCCACCAGCCTTTTTAAAAAAAGGTGGCCAGCGTTTTTTAAGCATTTTCACCCAACTTTAATGGATCAAAGTACATTTTCTGTAAAGAATATATGGACAAACAATATGTCAAATGAAAGAACAGCTTTTAACAAAAGAAACCGTATTCTTCTATCTTCATTTGTTCTTTTTTATCACTCCATAGATGTGGGTAGGTTTCTTCAAAAATGCATTTTGCACTTTGATTAAACAGCTGAGATAATTAATGTTTTTTTGCACTCAGAACAATTTACACTCAGAACAATCATTAAAAACCGCTAAAACATATACGTTCTAGGTTCTGGGATTCTGTACTTTTTCCGAAAGGTGTGTAATAGCGCCACCTGCTGTATTACAGTACAAACACTGATTGCCGTAAAAACTCGTCTTTGGCAGGGGAACCGTTTTTTTTTAAATGACGAGATAACTCGTCAATGGCGGTGAAAGAGTTAAAGGATATAAAACATTACTTTTATTCAACTAAACAGTAATGTTTTTAATCAAATAAAGCTTTTTATCATTTTCAACTAACTTTCAGCCCACTATAGCCAACTGAATTAACCAGTCGTACTAAATTACTCAAATGAGCAAAGCTCATTCACATCTAGCATTCTCTGTGGTTCACTTTAAATAATTTAATGATCTCTTATATTCGCCAGATAACGAAAAGTTCAATAGTTTAAATTAATCGGTTAAAATGAGTCATTCGTGTGCGAGTCGTTCTGAACGCAATGTGCAAAAATCACTGTGTACAGTATATGCTGATTCACTATCCAGCTGCACAGCTAAATACATTACAATTATGAACGTAATGTTCAGTTTAGAAATTTCAAGAAATTAAATGTTGTTGGATGCAAAACAAACAGCCGCGAAACACAGCTAGCTCTTGTTCTGCAACTCTTTTTAGCGTGCTGATAATGAAACAGCGCCTCTACTGTGGCATAATGCCACAACAGCAGTTACAAGTGACAGTATGTTAAAGACGGGGTGTCTGATTTCCGAGTACCAAAATAACCTTGCAGCCAATCAGCAGTAAGGTGCACAGTGCACAGGATGGACATTTGTCGAGCCGAGGGTTGACTAAAGTGAAAGATGGGGGTAGGTGTGTGTCTGTTTTGGTTATTTGAACATCATCAACGGCTATGAGAAATCGGACATCTTGCCTTTAAATGAACGCAGCATTTCTTGTGAAGACACTAGACGAGAGTCTGAGGTGGCACGACATCTTACGGAGGCGGCCGCCTCCAATTTCTCTATGCAGGAAAAACCCTGATCTATATTTATAATTTTATATCACCACAGCTTCTGTTTGCTTTAATACCCAGCTATACGTTGCAATTCGCAAATGCCCACCATTCTCACACCAACACACTAAACACATCCTGTTTAATTTCTCATGGGCTAGAAACATACCAATAGTTACTTGGTGCAAGTGCATTTGATGATTCATGTCTCCCCTAAAATATAGTTGATAGCATTTTTTGTGTGTGGAAACAAGCCACTCAACAAAAATATGAACATTATTGCAAAAGATTTGTAATATTATAAATTCTACCACGTCAACATCAATGTGATCTCTCTCTCTTCTTCCTATAGGAGATGGGTGTGGACACACAGTCCTGAGTCCCACCAGTGGCACTCTGGCCTCACGGAATTTCCCAGGAACCTATCCTAACCACACCCAGTGTGAGTGGAACCTGAGGGTCCCAGTGGGCCGGACACTGCTCTTGACCTTTGGGGACTTCGACTTGGAGTGGAGCCAGAACTGCGTAGCTGGCTCGCTTACTATCACAGACAGCAGTGGATCCACTAGAGTGGGTATGACCATTTTCACAGCACCTCAGGAATTCAGCGAAAAAGGCCCCAAAAATGACCCTTAGAAGATATATAGTTATTTATAATTGTCAAACTATAATTCTGTAGCCATGCCAAAGGGCCGACCTCACACACTGCTTCTTCACCTTTCACCAAGCCACGTGACCATTTAAGCCTGGACTCTGCATTCCACTCAGCTGTAGCATGGCGATTATTTGACTGGCACTCGCATGGTCAAATACTGCTTGAGTGCCAACACACACACAGCAGAAGGGCAATGCACCATAGCATAATTATTCCATGCACACAAGCGTGCATTAGAAGGTGGGAGCCTTTTATGGTGATAAGCAAGCAGGAATGTGTGTTAACTTTAACATACACTAATGCTGCTGCACTATTTTATAATGTGTGGATGTGTTAACTTACAAAACTTAGAGGCCGTTTACACAAGTCCGTTTTCAACTAAAAATGGAAAATGAGTTTATGCGTTTTGGCCGTTCATTTACATGACAATGGAGTTTTCGAGGACTGAAAATACCAACTTTTGAAAACTGGTCTAATATTGCTCATTTTTGGAAACGACAGCTTTATCGTTTCAGTGTAAACTCTGAAGACAGCGTTTTCCAAAGACAATGACGTCATATGCATGCCTATCACACGTTCAGTCTGTAGGTATGCGCGAAGCATGTTCGCAAAAACGCCTCCGTGATGCATGTTTGTACTGCGTGACATAATTATTATCATTTCTCCAGCAAAAAGTAGATTTACCTAAACACTACGACCAGCGGAGACATAGTATTTATATCCACAAACTATAAACATACATGCACGCCGAGAGAATGTATTAACTCTTTCAACGCCATTGACGAGCTATCTCGTCATTTAAAAAAAAAGACGAGTTATTACGGCAATCAGTGCAACTTTTTTTAAAAGGCTGGCGGGGAAAGAGTTAAAAGCGCTTTTAACTTAAAAAAGAGTATGTGCGCTAGGGTACATCATGCGATTCTTGTCCAGAAGGCACTCTTGCACAGAAACTCCAAATATGGGAAACAGAAGAAGAACAATTTGTTCCAGGAAATGCCTGTGGTCATATTCTATCGCTGTTCTTCAAACCTTTTCAGGTATTTTCATGATAATAAAGTATATTTATAGTGATTATGTTTGACGAGTGTTGCTTTTTTCAAATGTTCGTTATAAACGACTCAATCTCTTAGTGATTTTAGATCGAGCAGTACTTGCTACTGATCAAAGAGCCGTAGTTCACAGAAGAGCTGTGCATAAAACATCAAAACAATTTCAGAATCGATTTAGACATGTATAATTAGCGTTAATCACGATACACATCGCGCATGCATGTTGTGTTTTTTATAGGGCAACAGCGCCTTCCACTGGCCTGGCATGCATAGTAAAGTGTTTTTATTTGTTTTCCCAGATGCAGATCATTTTGATAACGCTGTCATGTGTACGTGAATGTTTCAAAAACGCAAAAGAAAAAGTTTTCAGTTTTTCATCGTGTAAAACTACCTAAAGTAGTGAAAGTTATGCACGTTTTTACCTGGTTTTGGCCAAATTCAAGATATTTGGAAGAATGCTTGTAACCAAACAGTTCTTGGCCACCATTGACTACCATAATAGCAAAAGATTCTTTGTAAATTTCTTTGTTCTGTTAAACACACAAAGAAGATTAATTTGAAGAATGTAGAGGCACTTTTGACTACCATTGTAATTTTCCCCCACTATGGGAGTCAATGGTGGCCAAGAACGGTTTGGTTACAAGCATTCTTCCAAATATCTTTCTCTGTGTTCATCAGAACAAAGAAATCTATTTAATAGGTTTTGAACAAATCGAGGGTGAGTAAATGATGACAGAATTTGTATTTTTGGGTGAACTATGCCTTTAAGTGTACACTCAGCTTTTCCATAGACCCACAACTTGCCATTCATGATACATATGATAAACAAATGTACAGTTAAGAGTCCCATATCTGTTTATTCAGACTGTATGTGACGGTGTTTCACAGGTCCTCTGTGTGGCCAGATGGCCGCCTCAAAGAGAAACATGTCTGTGAGTACCAATGAAGTTACAGTGCGTTTCATCTCCGGTGCTCACCGCTCAGGGCGGGGCTTTGTCATGTCCTACTCAACCAATCAGCAATCAGGTAACAGCTCAGCATCGTCATTCTTCTTCTTCTCCCACAAACCCTTTAAACATAAGACATGCAAAATCCTTATCTATCAACATGCGTTATATTGTGAAATTGGTTAAAAATGTAAGCTCATATCATACCAAGTGCCTCCTGTCCTGTATTGTATAAGCCCAGAGTAAACAAGGCACAGACTGTTTGTTCTCTAAATGTAAAGCTGACTCAATAAACAGCATTCCGGCTGACCTGGACTGGGAGTAGTTCCCATCCTAATCTCAAATACTGTTTACTCGCATATCCAACTTTATTTCTGAAACACCCTATCAGAAATCAGCATGTTTGGTTTGCTAAATAAACAACTTTACAACATGTGTCATAACGGTAGTTAACAAAGTCACCTCTGTATGTCAACATTTACTTAAGAGGGATAGTTCACCCAAAAATGATCATTCTGTCATCATTTCCCGTCGCTTGTCATCTCAGCCCTGTTAGACTTTGTTTCTTCTGCAAAACACAAAAAAAAGGAAAATTTGAAGAATGTCGGGAACCAAACGACGGCGTACAATAGAAGTGAATGGGTCAGTGCCATTGTTCGGTTACCAACATTATTCAAAATAAATTTTTTTGTGATACAGTCATACAGGTTTGAAAGACCAGAGGATGAGTAAACGATGACGAAATTTTGCGGTGAACTATCACCTCAACATGTTGTCATACAACGGTCCCTTTCCTTTAATTTGACTGTACAAGCCGCATTTTAAAAGCATTTCTTATAACACACTTGACATTTTTATAGTTTGTATCATTCAACCGTTTCAGGCTGGCTGTCAATCTGTCTTGCTTGGCGACAAATGTCAGTTGATAAACCAATAAGCCCCGCAAAGAAGTGGGTTGCAGTGCATTTTATTACAGCTAAGGCCGTTTCACGTCGTGCCAAAACCCCCTTAGCTGTTATAAAATGCACTTTTACCCACGGCTTCTTGGGGCTTATTGCTTTTATAAAATGGATATCCCTATGTGTAGCAATAAAATAAAGTAAATAAAATGATATATACGCTATGTAATGCGGTCAGCCGTTTAGAACGGCTTAGAACTCGGCTCAGCCAATCAGAATCAAGGACCAGAGCGGACTGTTTTATAATCCTTTTTAGAGCTCTTTAATACACCGCACGGCCGCTTCCGCGTTTGTCTCAGCCAGTTCAGTTACAACGGCCGCACGTAGCGTCTTATGGTGTTTTTCACTCAAGATACACCTATGGAGTCAAATAATCCAAACACTACATCATACATCGACAACCAATGGGGGAAAGGCGTCAAGCTACATGTTTCAAGCTACATCTACAAATATCCATCCATCCATCCATTTTCTACCGCTTATCCGAACTACCTCGGGTCACGGGGAGCCTGCGCCTATCTCAGGAGTCATCGGGCATCAAGGCAGGATACACCCTGGATGGAGTGCCAACCCATCGCAGGGCACACACACTCACTCATTCACTCACACACTCACACCCTACGGACAATTTTTCCAGAGATGCCAATCAACCTACCATGCATGTCTTTGGACAAGGGGGAGGAAACCGGAGTACCCGGAGGAAACCCCCGAGGCACGGGGAGAACATGCAAACTCCACACACACAGGTCAGAAGTGGGAATCGAACCCCCAACCCTGGAGGTGTGAGGCGAACGTGCTAACCACTAAGCCACCGTGCCCCCCCCCATCTACAAATATGAAAAATAAATTTAAGTCAACTTTTTACACGATCACAGGCACTCAATAATGCACAGCTGTCGATTTGAACGTATTCTTATCGCTTGGTGAAAAACGACCTTGGCGCTGTGAGAGAGGTAGCGGGTTAGCAGACGTACGTCATCACCCTGCGTGCATTTAGTCTGTTGGCGGTCAGTTAAAAACAGCAGAATAATGTCATAAAATTGGAACTATAGAGGACTCTGGGCCGCTTAGACTGTGATATAATGTGTGAGGTAGACTCTGAAGAGTGTCTCAGGGTGACTGATAGGAATGCAGCTCTCCTCCTTGGCTGAGGTTCAGAGTGTTTGCTTTGTAAGCAGGGCAGCAGACGGCCTCTCCTGGCCTGAATAAGGAGAGGCCCCAGAGCTGATGGAATGCCGTGTGCACACTCTTCCTGCATAGACAAGCACAGTATGACAACTTAACCATCACCTGACCACACTTACACTAATAACAACAACCGATTGGTTGTTATGCACAAATCTCAGTTTCAAGATTAAAAAAAATGCCAAACACAGTTTAGCTAATAGATAAAGGAGTAGTTCACTTTCAAAATAAAGTTTCATGATCATTTACTTTACTTACGTTTATGTATTTGTTTCTTTAGTTGTAAAGAAATGAAGGTTTTTTATGAAAAAATTCCAGGATTTTTCTCCATATAGTGACTTCAATGGACTCCAAACGGTTGAAGGTCAAAATGACAGTTTCAGTGCAGCTTCAAAGGGCTTTACACGATACCAGACGATGAATAAAGGTCTTTTCAAGCGAAACGATCGGTCATTTTCTTTAAGAATTAACATGTATATGCTTTATAAAAACAAATGTTCGCCTGGCTCTGTTCTGCGCGTTTATGTCTTGACGAAATACGTGATTATGTTGAAAAGGTCACGCTTGACGTAGGCGGAAGTACCAAAGTACCGTGTTTCTGTGTAGCTCAGTTGGTAGAGCATTGCGCTAACAACGCAATGTTGTGGGTTGGACACACAATAATAAAAGAAAGCCATGTATAGACTAAAAGCACTGTAAGTCGCTTTGGATAAAAGCGTCTGCCAAATGCATAAATGTAAATGCACCGAGTCATTGTTTACAAATGTGGAGGAGGAAGACCGTTCAAAGGTTGTTGAATGTTCAATGACACATATTCAAATGTCTTTGTGTCAGTTATCGTTTAAAATGGTCATTTCATGTGTGTATCCTGGATGTTGTAATAAAAAGAATGACCAATCGTTTCGCTAGATAAGACCTTTATTCATTGTCAGGTATCGTGTAAAGCCCTTTGAAGCTGCACTGAAAAATTTATTTTGACCTTCAACCGTTTGGAGTCCATTGAAGTCACTATATGGAGAAAAATCCTGGAAGGTTTTCATTAAAAACCTTCATTTCTTTTCGACTAAGGAAATGTATTTTGAAAATGAACTACTCCTTTAAAAGCAACTTCCTGGAAAAGATCCTGTGAGGTCAATGTACAGTCAGATGTTCCAGAGGTTCGGACGTGTCTGAGAAGTGAACAGAAGAGGTTTGTATGTTCCTTGCTTTCCTGTTGTGTATTGGGTTGTTTATGTGAAGCCCCGGCTGTGCTGTGTGATAAATCCTGACTCGCATCCTGTGAGTTTATACGAAATCATCAATAACATTGCGTAATATAGGCCTAGATTCACAGACTTAGATTACATCACGAGTAAGACTTATTTAAATGAAGACATTTAGCTTTTCAAGATGTAACTTTTATCAACTTTACATGACTATCTTTCTCTCACAGAACTCATTTCATGCCTCCATCGAGGAACACACTTCTCATCTCAGCAGATCAGGTAAAAAGTGACCCGATGTTAACACCCAGTTCACATTTATCACTTCTCGTATGTCACTTTTCAATGTTTAATATCTGAATCCTGTTCCAGTGCATTCTGTCCTGCAGGCTGCAAAGGTGTCGCAGGAGAGATCTGGGGCTGGCATGGGCAGGGATATCGTGATGTAAGCTTTTCATCACAGTCTGGGCTTTGTATCTGTGTGCAATAGAGGGATTATTATGAGTCATGCCATTTGAATGTATTGCCTTTTATGGATTGTTACCACAAGCTGTTTGTAGTAGCTTACAATAGGCACCAAATAATAATTCACCCAAAAAGAAAAATCATGTCATCATTTACCCGTACTTAAAATATTCAAAACACACAGTTTACTGATCTTCGACGTGAATGGTTTCATTTATTTATAAAATGTAAAGGTGACAGGTTTCTCCATTTTGTGTGAAGTTTTTCTAAGTATGGTAAAGTAATGTTTATGAGTGACATAAAATGTTAAAGAGTACATAACTAGGGAGTTTTAAGGTCCTACTTTGGTTTATGGAGTGTCCAACAACAAGTTTATGTACATACTGTAATAATGTTCAATAAAAGGAAGGAAGGAGACGGGAACCGGCAAATATTTAAACATTCAATAACATGACAACAAAGTAAAAAGACATCCCGCAGCCCCTCATGGACAACTGCCGGCGAATAAAACAAACCACAACTAAAATCCAGGCCTGGTCCTCTCTCATTGACGGTCCGATCGCTCGTCCTCTTATGCTCCCGATCTCCTCCGTGATCTCGTCCCGCCTACTCCACTACACATACAAAGTGTAAAACACTATTATTTCGTAATAATTGGCAGTTTTCTTACCTTACTTCTTGACTGACTCTCAAATGATTCGTTCAGCGAATCATCCGTCTAGTCCCCTTCTTTCCGCTAGCCTATTGTCATGTTATTGTTCAGATGGTCTGCTCTGCTGTGATTGGTCTACCACGAATGAGTCTCATGAGCTACAGTGTTTGTGGGTAGTCCTAGCAAAACGTAGGCGGGGACTATATGTATTAACGTACATCTGTGGTGTTCCCGAATCGGACTAAGGACGACTCGTTTGCGTGATTCAGAGTCGACTCCCTTTTTTCCAAGACAATAACTTTGTTATTCATTCACCTTCAGATTTAAACTTGCCAGACTGCTTACTTTCAAACACGGCAACTTCACACACTGCATGAAATGTCATTTTTAAATCTCATGTTATGCACTCTTAAATACTTTGTTGCAATATTTTAACACATGATTTTGTGCATTTCTAGACCTCCGTTTTGTGCAAAGCTGCAATCCACGCAGGGATTATTTCAGACAGTCTGGGAGGAAAGATCACAGTGTCCCTGCAGAGGGGCATTACTCTATATGAGTCGAACTTTGCTAATGGAATACTGTCAAAAACGTGAGTGGACTAACATTAAAAGAAAAGCAGATTCACATTCAAGGCTTTGCTCCACATTCAAAGATTAACCAAATATAGACATTGTGCATTCAGGATTCTTGTCTGGTTACTGTAGATGTGAATGTAAAGTAACAGAACATTAAGTTGTTGTACAGAAGCAAAATTTAGGTGTTGTGCAGTTTGCAGTGTCAAATTAAATTGCATTTGTTGCTTATACTTAAAGGGATATTTCAAAGGCAAAAAAGATTTCCCCATGTTTTACTCACCCTCAAGGCATCCTGACTGAATAAGACTTTCTTCTTGAAGAATAATGCAGTTGAAGTTATAATACCACGTATCATTTTACTTCCAAGCGGTAGAATGGGTGTGAATGGGCGTTGACTTTTTGAAGCTCGAAAAAGTGCATCCATCGATCAAAGAACTGCTCGACAAAGCTCTGTGGTCTTAACAAAGGTCTTCTGAAGTGAACCAATGCATTTGTTTAAGAGAAATATCAATATTGACAGTGCTATTAAAGTTGACGTCTAGCTTTCGTTATCCCTCTGCTGCGCATGAACATGAGGCTTGTTTTTCCGCCAAATGACGGCGCATTGGAACATCAAGCCTGCGTCATTTGCCGGTAAAACAAGCATCAGGTTCAGGTGCAGAAGAGGGGTAACGTATGCTAGACATCAACGTTAAATTTTGTTTTGCCTGTGAAATATCCCTTTATGACTTTTCTACTTTTAATCGAGATGTTGTGTTTTCTTCACAGTGGGTCTTTATCAGATAAGCGGCTTGTATTCCACAGAGGTAATAACTGTTATTTTCCGGCGTTTGATGTATAATTTATGAAGATATAAATTAAATTTAAATTAAAACACATTTACCAATTCCAGACACGGATATTTCCCGATCAGTTATATTCTGGATAAAATGATTTGTCATAATGTTTCATTAACTGCAAATAAAACAAATTTGAATTAAGATTTAAATATTGTTTACGTATTTTACAAAAGTAATAAATTATTACATTATAATTTGTGCTTTTCAAAGTGTACATACGCTCTCCTATGTCATCGTAATACATAGACTAAGACTGCACAATATAGAGAATGTGAAGCTGATGTCACGCCCTATGTTGCAGTGGTGCCGCCATCTTGGGAGGATAAAACGGCACTGCTATTATTTTTTTGATTTGTACCGTTACCTGTTTTGTTTGATATAGGGTGATCTCGAAAATGAAAGAATCATGGGCTTTTCCTGAAATACTCTGCGTGATGCTATTGCAGTTTTTAACACAACAAGACCGACCTACCATAGTTATATTTCCTAATCAAACAAGTAAAACAAAACACTGCATTGAACGCACTAGCAGCCATCCTCCCAAGATGGCGGCAGATTCAACGTGGCGTGACGTAGATTATCAAGCTCTATTGAAGAAGAATGCAATATGCAATAATTTGCTAAACATAACGGTGTATGATCAGTTTCAAAAATGGTTTTAGTTAATAAATTTAAACGATATTCATACTGTATATATTTAAAAACTAAAAATTATAACCATGTTTTAAACATTATTTCCGATTATTGATTATCTTCCAGACATCAGATACAGTCTTTCTCCTATCTGCATCTACCTAAAACTTTTAATATACAATATACAAAATTTTATATAAGTTTTTTAATGATTCAGTTGTTGCAAACCATTTTTATATGCATATTCCAATATATGCACATACAGTATTTGCAATATTATGCACATGTTTGCTATATTTTGGCCCTAAGGCAGAAATAACTATTCCTAAAGGAACAGTTCAACCAAAATTTATGATTCTGTCATCTGTTCTGATGATCACAGAGAAAGATATTTGGATGAATGCTTCCAACCAAACAGTTTATGGCCAGCATTAACTCCAATAGTAGGAAAGGTTTCTTTTGTTCCGTGTTCTGTAGAATGTAGGACAGCAAACAGTTCTGGGACACTTTTGACTACCATTGCCATTTTTCCTACTATGGCAGTCCATGACGGCCAAGAACTGTTTGGTTACAAGCATTCATCCGATTCTCTTTCTGTTCATCAGAAAATAGAAATTCTACAGATTTGGAAAAACTTGAGGGTAAGTAAATGATGACATAAGTTTTATTCCTGGGTGAACTGTTCAGAGTAACTCCTTGAAGTCTTGCGGGGACTTCAACATGATGTCATTGTTTTTGCAGAAACCTTTCAATTTAAAAGAGACATTTCTCAGTTTAATTAGATCCTAATAGCAGTGATGAGTATGTGTCGATGTTCAAGGTTCTCAAGAAATGACAGTTTATATAACATGCCGTTACACACGCTACATGATACTTAAACCGTAAACATGCTGTCATCACCTCTTGTGACTACACACTGCTGAAACATAAACACAGGATAGAAGTTTAAATACTGACATTTACCTGAAGGGTAACAATAAAGATCTGAAGCATGTTAAAGGATCATCTTTACGTGTTTGAACAAGTGGTTTTATTTTCATGTACAGAATGTGATACAGAGCTAACGGTGCTGACTTACAACAGTTCTTCTGTGTGGATGGAGGTGAACAGACAGGGTCAGGAGGTCTCTTGGTCTGGAAAAGGGGGCTCTCAGTGGGCCGCAAGCTCTGATGACCAGCAGCCGTGGCTGGAGCTTGAGCTGGGGAATAAGAGTAGTGTCACAGGTCACTAATAGTTTTAGATAATCATTTGAGACAAACATTGTTTATTGTTTAAATCTATATTATATGATATAATAAAACAATTGTACGTATGGTGAATTCCAGGTATCGTAACAAAGGGTACACCACACTCCTACATTGAATCTTACACCCTCATGTTCAGTAAAGACCGCAAAAACTGGAAAGTCTACAAAGCCATATCTAGCAAAGACAAAAAGGTAATAAACCGTGCATCAGTCTAATGCTGGCATGATATGTGTATTATTGGGTATTGTTGCTTTAACCAAATTCATAATCTTTCTGTTTTGAGGTGTTTGAGGGCTTTTCTGATGGTCATGTGATGGCATTCAACAGCCTCATTCCCCCAATAATAGCACTGTGGCGGTGGTACGCCCAGTGAATGTCACATACTTAAGTCTTGTTCGAGCGCCAGACAGTTTTTGGGCCTGTCAACCAATATGAATGTGAAAGAACGTTATGATATTCCAGTCATACAAATTTACCATGCGTATGCCATTTTTGATGAATAAATCATAAGAAATTTTTAATAATTCTGACAACAACAAAAAAACGAATAACCAATATCTGTAAATGTCTAAACAATATACACGATTTCAATAGATATATATATATGCAAACAATTCAAAACACAACAAAAACTTTTTACCAATAAAGTCAAAGTAACTGAGGATGCTTACTCTAACGAAATCCATAAACAAAACAAAACAAAAAACAACAACACACAAACGTCAAACTCAAAACATTCAAGAAATCAATTCACCAAAAGAATTAACTTGGTAAAGAAAATGAAATGCAAATGCGCAACAATCACTCAGATTGATTGCACTACAGAGAGTTTTGAGAGCAAATTCGTAGATGTGTGTGTGAGAGCTTTACCAAACAACCACGAATGGCGGGGGAGTCTTTGCGGCAAGGTGTAATCAAGGCAGCCAGCCGAGTGGAATCTCCCGAACTTCAAGGTAAGGATAATCCAACACTTCCGCAAACACTGCAGCCGGCGTTATTTCAATTGAAGACACCACTCCGACCCACGACAGCGCTCACTGACGTGCTGATCTGTAATCCTCCAAGAGACGTGTATTCCTCTCCAACGAATTTTATCTCGCTAGCTATAGCCTCGTTTGTCCTTTTTTGCCTCGTACTTCCCTCATATCCGCTATGTCATTTCACTCTCTTTTTTTTTTTTCTTCTTCCGCTAAAGCTTTATCTAATTTTCCTTAATTATGATAACCATACATGGGCATGGGCGGGAGCAAAGTTCCGGTCTGCCACACTCCCCCTCACTGAAAAAAACAACCCATGGTTGGCAACAAAGTTAAAGTAATATGTTATACGGATTACTCGAAACCCAAGAAGTCTTCCTCTTCGTCAGAATTTTGTTCAAAAATCTTTAGGAGTTTCTTCTTGTGTAGTATTTCCAACTCCTCTGCCGTTGGGTAACACGGTTTCAAATTACAAACGTGCGCTGTTCGGACATCTTCCCCTGTGGTTTCCAGCGCAATGTGATAATTCAGCGGTCCTAATTTATTCAACACTCTGTAAGGACCTTTCCACTTTGGGGCTAATTTCGCACTGAAATGATGCTGTGCACTAGATTGTGGAAAATTTTTCAACCAAACTCTGTCTTTTTCCTTAAAAGATACTTCACGTCTGGTTTTGTTGTAGCTTCTTAGTTGTCGTTTTCTTGC
Source organism: Triplophysa bombifrons (assembly GCA_029783895.1). Classification (NCBI taxonomy): domain Eukaryota; kingdom Metazoa; phylum Chordata; class Actinopteri; order Cypriniformes; family Nemacheilidae; genus Triplophysa; species Triplophysa bombifrons. The sequence goes on from CM056455.1 coordinate 24,712,159, forward strand.
TTTCTTGCAGCATTCTTCCGCCTTCATCTTTAGCTGGGCTATGTGATTAACCACATCATAAGCTTGATTGGACGGTAAAAGGCTTTCACACTGAAACAGTTTGTCCAAGGGTCCTTGTAGTTTCCTGCCCAACTGGAGCTCTGCAGGTGACATTCCCGTGCTTTCCTGTACAGCAGAGTTGAGTGCGAATCTGAGCTCTGGCAAGTATTGGTCCCATTTTTTGTGGTTGTCGTCCACATATGAGGCGATCATACATTTCAAAGTGCGATTTACCCTTTCTGTCATGTTTGTCTGTGGGTGATACGCCGTTGTCATTTTTCGGATTACACTCCACTTGGCACATAGTTCTTTGAATATGGAGGAAATAAACTGACTCCCACGATCCGATAAAATGTAATCTGGAACCCCATATCGGGTGAGGATTTCAGTCCGGAGAATTGTGGATATTGTCTGTGCATTTGCATTTCTCATTGGAAAGAACTCAACCCATCGGGAAAAATAATCTACAAAGACCAAAAGGTATTCGTATCGTTGTGTGCTGCAAGGTAGGGGTCCCATGATATCCACTCCTATCATTTTGTTAGGTTGTGTAACTGTAATTTGCTGCAATTTTCCCGCTGGTTTCTGGTTTTCATAATTTAGCTTTTGGCATTTTTCACAGCTCTTGACATGATGTTTTACATCTCTCCACATCCCAGGCCAGAACACAACATTCTGTAGGCGCTTGTAAGTCTTGAAGATCCCTGCATGACCACTTAAGGGGTTTGAGTGGTAGTATTGAAGAACCGATGGCATGAGACTACTCGGAAGATAAGCTCTATACTGGATTTGTCCATTTGCCAAGTGAGTTTTCCGATATAGTTTGTCCTCTATGACTTCATATTTATCTTTCACGGATTGGTTGTCTTGAGCCAGAGATTCATATAACTTTATGATCTCGGAGTCTTTATGTTGTTCTTCCCAGATTGTGTCAGCGGTGATTGGCAAGTCATCAGTGTCCTTTCCTTTGCAATAAAGGCTACAGCCTGGCAGGCTAGGTACTCTGGAAAGCGCGTCTGGTGCTACATTTAGTTTTCCTTTTCTATACTCAATGATGAAATCAAATCTTTGTAACCGTAGGGCCCATCTGAGAAGGCGGCTAGATGTCTTTGGGGAACTCATAACCCACTGCAGAGCCATGTGATCTGTGACGACGGTGAATATCTTGTGTTCCAAGTAATGTTGCCACTTTTCAAGTGCCCATATGACTCCGAGGCACTCCTTTTCTGTAGCCGTATAATTCACTTCAGCTTTAATCAGTGCACGACTTGCATAAGCAATAACCACTTCCATTCCTCTATCTTTTCCTTGCGTTAACACCGCTCCGAGCCCTGTGTCACTGGCATCCGTGTACACTGTGAAAGGTAGTTGTAAGTTTGGGTGCGCCAGGATGGGTGGTGATGTAAGGTGCTCTTTCAATTTGTTGAAGGCTTCTTGACATTGGGCTGTCCATTGAAAAGAATGTCCTTTCTTCTTCAACGCATTAATGGGTTCAGAAATCTTTGAAAAATCTGGTACAAACCGGTGGTACCAGCTGGCTAGTCCCAGAAAACGCTGTACCTCTTTAACATTTCTTGGCACCGGGTAAGTTCTGATGGCTTCAACCTTGCTGGTGTCTGCCGTAATTCCCCTGACGTTCACGACATGTCCCAGAAAAGTAATCTCTTCACGGCAAAATGTGCTTTTTTTCAGGTTGATGGTCAGTCCAGCATCCTGTAATTTTTCCAGAACAGCTTGTAGGTCTTTGAAGTGCCGAGTCACCGATGGAGAGTAGATAATAATATCATCAATGTAGACAAAACAGATTATTCCTCTCAATTCTCCTAGTACAGTCTCCATTAGCCTTTGGAATGTGGCTGGGGCATTTTTCAGTCCAAAAGGCATTACATTAAAATGATAGAGTCCAGACGAGGTGATGAATGCCGTCTTTGGTTTGCTCTGAGGGTCCATGGCTACTTGCCAGTAACCACTGTTGAGGTCAACTGAAGAGAAGATTGCGGCACCCGAGAGAGATTCCAATATCTCTGTGATGTTTGGGAGTGGATACGCATCATTCTCTGTGACCGCATTAAGCTTCCGGTAATCAACACAAAATCTGAAACTACCGTCCTTTTTAGGGACCAAGACTACAGGGGATGACCAACCAGAGTGTGATGGTTCAACAATTCCTGCATTTAGCATCTCGTCCAGCTGCTTTTTCACTACAGACTGTTTGATCGGGGACATACGGTAAGGGCGTTGTTTGATAGGTACTTGATGCTGTGTATAAATGTAATGTTTAAGGACATCTGTACGTCCTGGCTGAAGAGTACACACTTTGGTGTTAGTTTCCAGGATGGTCCTTAGTTTTGACTTGTCATAAGGGGTCAGATGTGCTTCATTTACTGCATTGTCAATAAACGTTTGTGGGTCGGTATCACCAGGTGCTGAGAAGAATACCGGCTGTGGTGGAGGAACAGAACTCAGAAGTGAGATGGTTTGATTCAAGATCTTTACAGAAGGCTTAGGTTTTTGTTGTATGCTACTGTGGTCAGGTATGTTTGCATTTCCCGGCTGAAATGGGTATTCTTCTGATGGGATGGCTTTGAATGCATATTTGTTGTCACATACGTTGATTTGTAAGCCAGTGAAAAAAATGAAATCCAGTCCCAAAACTAAAGCATAAGCAAGTGCTTGGGGGGAAAGAATTACAACAGGCAGGGTAACGGTTTTCTTGTGAAGAATAATTTTCAAATGGAGCCATCCTAACGGAAATTCTGCTTTCCCGTTTGCTAGGTACAGTGGTCCTAAGGTCCAAGGTTGCAATTCTCCTTGCCTGTAAAGTTTTCTCCACATATTTTCGTGCATCATGGTATAACTTGCTCCTGTATCCAAAATAGCTTTCCCTGACCAACTGTCAATACTGACAGGGAGGATTAACTGTTGAGGTATAACGTCATTACTTAAAGCAGGCTTTTTGGAAGGTGATCTTGTTCGCTTCTTGTCTGTAGTTTTGTTTGTCATTGTAGCTGTGACAGAATTGTTTGTTGCTTGACCTGCAGCAGGCTTACTAGACTGAAATGGTCTTTGTTGGTTAGCTGGCAGCTGCGGTTTTCCATGTTTATGGGAGAATGACGGGACATATTGTGGGCATTGACCTGGCGAGTGCTGTCCTTTACATCTCCAACATTGCACTAGAAGTTTATCAGAGGATTTGTTAGCTGTGTGTTTCTGTGACACATCGAAGACTTGCTTTGGAACAGTTAATTTTTCATATTGTAACTGATTCTCATGATCCTTTTCCAACTGTTGTCCCAACTTAATTAGTTCCTCAACTGTGTCCACCCGAGCACGTAGTTGGCTCGCGAGGTAAGGCTTTATACTTTTAAGAATCATTTTTACAATATCTTTCTCTGTTAACGAAGGCTTCCATCTTTTGCAGAGAGCTCGATATGTAAAGGCGAAATCTCTAATGGTTTCTCTTTCTCCTTGGGTTCTGGTACGGACTCTTTCGGCCAATTCTTCCTCGTACTCTTCCGAGAGAAAGGCTGAAAGAAAAGCAGTCTCAAACTCCTTCCATGTCTTTATAGAGGAGCGAGCAACCTCCCACCAGTCACGTGATGTCCCATGCAATACATTGCGGAACGTGGCCAACAAGTCACCTTCAGCAAGGGGATGAAGAGCCAGGAAGTCTTGACATCTGGTAAGGTACAACAGTGGATCTTGGTCATCCATGGGTCTTCCAAAATTTGGGAAGATCAATTTTAAATGATCACTTTTTCCAATAGGCATAGGCAGTGGCCGTATTTGACTTTCAGGAGACAGATGCAGGGTGGTCCTATTTGGGATCTCCTCTCTTTCCTGACCAATCATTTTAACTTGGTGTGGGGTAATTCCTTCCAGTTTAGTTTGAAGTTCCTTTACCTGTGTTATTAAATTGACAACTTCAGTACCGCATCGGTTAACTTCTGTTGCAAATTGTTCTTGATCTTTTTGGAGCTGGTTTCCAACATGTTTTATGTCCTCTCGAAGTTCTTGTTGAAGCTGTTCAATCATGAAACGACATTCAGCCAGCAGAGTAGTTCCAACAGTTTTAAGTTCATCTGTAATCATCACTTTCATGGCTTTAATTAGTTGATCCGACTTTTCTTGTTTGTGTGTAGTGATGGAGGTAAATATTTGATGATGGCTTGCTTCCAATTTGGCAGTCAAGTCTGTAAGTTGTTTCCAATGAAGGGTAGCAGCGGATTTTTGCTCCTGGGAAAGATCTTTGACCACTTTGTCCTGACGTTTTATGAACTCAAACAAGTTATTCCAATTCCCTTGCATCTGTGTAGTAGGGTGTTTCATCTCTTCTCCAGGTGAGGGGAGGATGTCTAGTAGTTCATGTGGTGGCCCCAAGGATTGAGGTGAAGGCTCTGGCGACGTACAAATCTGCATATTGTCAGTATTCGGTTCTAACTCCCAGCTAATGGTTTGTACGGGTGTACTGCCTGCTAATCCAGAAGTTGCAAACTGTACATGGGTCCCTGGAAAATGGGTTTGGATGGGACGGAGTTGGGGAGGGCATGGCAGCTGTGAAGGGCAAGGCAGCCGTGAATATTGAGCAGATAGCCCGACTGGAGTAGAAATGTCAATGGGGGGTTCTATTTCCACAAAAGTGGTTTGAGAGCGAGGAGTGGTAGCCATGTTGTTAATATTTGTGTAAATGTTAGTGTATATGAGCAATACATGAAAAAAAATAAACCAAAAATTATCAATTTTTTCGAAAATAAGGGGTGATGGGGTAAAACAAAAAAAAATGCAATAAGAAAAGAATACCTTTTTACAATTATTAAATCATCCCCACAAATGAGATACACAAGCTCAACACAACCAGTGAAAAATTTCCTTTCAAATATAATTTAACTTTAGAAGTCATACTTCACAGTTTGTTCTCACCAACAAAAAAATCCGTTTACACAAGCTTCAGATTGCTTTTATAAACAAGAAATAGTGAGTTCACAAATTCCAAGATTTCCACAACTTCAAAATGTTTATGTTCACAATATAGCGGATTTCCTATTAGCAATGCACATGATACACGCACACACAAATTTACCACAATTGTCAAATTCACAGTTTACAAATCAAAGTTCAAAATTCAGGTGTCCCTGTTCGGGCGCCATTTCTGTGGCGGTGGTACGCCCAGTGAATGTCACATACTTAAGTCTTGTTCGAGCGCCAGACAGTTTTTGGGCCTGTCAACCAATATGAATGTGAAAGAACGTTATGATATTCCAGTCATACAAATTTACCATGCGTATGCCATTTTTGATGAATAAATCATAAGAAATTTTTAATAATTCTGACAACAACAAAAAAACGAATAACCAATATCTGTAAATGTCTAAACAATATACACGATTTCAATAGATATATATATATGCAAACAATTCAAAACACAACAAAAACTTTTTACCAATAAAGTCAAAGTAACTGAGGATGCTTACTCTAACGAAATCCATAAACAAAACAAAACAAAAAACAACAACACACAAACGTCAAACTCAAAACATTCAAGAAATCAATTCACCAAAAGAATTAACTTGGTAAAGAAAATGAAATGCAAATGCGCAACAATCACTCAGATTGATTGCACTACAGAGAGTTTTGAGAGCAAATTCGTAGATGTGTGTGTGAGAGCTTTACCAAACAACCACGAATGGCGGGGGAGTCTTTGCGGCAAGGTGTAATCAAGGCAGCCAGCCGAGTGGAATCTCCCGAACTTCAAGGTAAGGATAATCCAACACTTCCGCAAACACTGCAGCCGGCGTTATTTCAATTGAAGACACCACTCCGACCCACGACAGCGCTCACTGACGTGCTGATCTGTAATCCTCCAAGAGACGTGTATTCCTCTCCAACGAATTTTATCTCGCTAGCTATAGCCTCGTTTGTCCTTTTTTGCCTCGTACTTCCCTCATATCCGCTATGTCATTTCACTCTCTTTTTTTTTTTTCTTCTTCCGCTAAAGCTTTATCTAATTTTCCTTAATTATGATAACCATACATGGGCATGGGCGGGAGCAAAGTTCCGGTCTGCCACAGCACGCTATGTCCTTCTGAAACCCCAGCAGTGGCGTATCAGGGCCTCCGCCCAAGTGCAAGTGCTGGGTTGCCCTTCTGCCCTTCCCAGACCCCGTTCCCATGGAGATGGTAAGGGTTTGCCCAAGAATTCAGAATCCCTTTACATTGCAGAGCAGAAGCATGCAACGTAAACTTCTGTTTAGACATATTTATAGTACATGAACACACGCAAAGACTCATATTGGCAGTAATCTATATATTAACTTGACCATTGCAGTAAATCTAACAACAGGAAATTAATTATTTGTATTTTAATTCTCTCCTTTTTTTCAGATCTGAACTCTAGTAAGGGGGTCATTACAGAAGCTGTGCCTATAGACACACTTCCTACTGAGGGTCCTGTCATCACCAGAAGCTCAGGTGAGGGGAATTTGCAGACGAAAATGTGTCTGATATTATTAAAGGGGTAGTTAACAGAAAAAAAAGATCCGTCATCTTTTACTCACCATTATGTCGTTCAGAAAGTGTATATGACTGAGGACCACGAAAGAAGATATTTTGAGAAATGTTACAGTGGTTTTGTGTGCATACAATGGACGTCAATGGGCGCCTATATTGTTTGTTTCCAATATTGCTTAAAATATCTTCTTTTGTGTTCTGAAGAAGAAAGTCATACAGGTTTGGAATGACGCAAGGGAGAGTAAATGAAGAAAGTCTATCCCTTTAATGTAATGATGTTTTACCTATGTAGTTAATTTTTTTTAATTCATTCACGCTCATGTCATTCTAAAACAGTATGTTGCTAAGCATACTTTACTTTCCGGATCCGTGTCCATCTCGCACACTGACGTCAGAGTTCAACACATGCGCAATACAAATGAGTTTGTGGGCTCTACCAGACCATCAGAGGGCAGCGCTGAGTCGCGCCATTTAAAGACCAACGGCAAATTAATGATTGAGGAAGTGTTTTCGCCATTGCAATCAATCTGACCAAACAGCAAGACAACAAGATCAACAACCAAACAGTATGGAGAAGGATATGCTTCAAAGCTTTCTGTTCTCAGCGTGTTGGTTTTGTATCATTCTTCTTCGACAACGACACACTGCAAACTTTCTGTGTGTGTACTGACCCCTAGTGGACTAGGGCACTTTTTTTGTGCATGCAATGTTGTACGCTGAACGTCCGCGCGGTCTCAAAAAATAGGGACGAACGCGGACCCTTCTGATGACGAAAATTGCGTCATGCCTTTATTTTTCTGTAAACCGGAAAATGTATAATGACTTTCAGTGACCAATAGTGAATAAATAAATGTATTTATTTAGAGTTTTTGTATTTCAAAATAAAATCTGCCTTGTGTTCAGTGAAAAACACCACATAGGTTTGGAATTAAGGTAAAGGTTGGCTAAGGTAAATATTGTCATTTTTGTTATTTCTTGAACTATTGTATGACATGTTTCTTCTCCACAGGCCCCAGTCAGGCAGTGATATTAGTGGCAGGAATGGTTTTGGGTGCCGCCCTGTGTATCAGCTGCCTGTTGGCAGGGCTCTTGTTGTGGAAAAGGTATTTCTACTTTAACATTTTTAAAATAACCTTTTTCCATTACAAAAACCTTTTGTGCACCAGAAAGTTTATGGATGTCATCTGTTCTTCCAAAAATGTTGCTTCTGTGGCACCGTGTAGCACTTTTAATTCTAAAGGGATCACAAATAATAATTCATTCATCATTTACTAACCTTCTTTTCATTTCAAACCTGTATAACTTTCATTCTCCTATAGAACACAAAAGAAGATATTTTGAAGAAAGGCACCCATTCACTTCTGGGTGAATAGGTGCCGGTTAACAACATTCTTCAAAATATCTTCTTCTGTGTTCTGCAGGAGAAAGAAAAGTTGATGAAAGAATTTTTATTTTTGGGTGCACTGTCGCTTTAAGAGTGTATAACGCTTTTTAACAACATTACTCTCATTCACCTTTCTCCCTACTCTTTTTGCTTCAGAAAAAGAAATGCACAAATAAAGAAATCCTGTGTTGACCAAGGTAACATTATTTTGTTTGGTTTCTAGCTATACCACTTCCATTTCATGTGTTGTTGGAGCTTCATATCTGACTATATTTGTCTCGTCTCTAGGCTATCAGGGTCTTCAAGGAAAGAGACCTCCATGTACAAACCCAGAGCTTGTGTCTTACCCTCTGGTTCGGAACATCCATGACGCCCTCCCCAACCCTCCTCTCAATGGTAAGACATCCTCAGCCTCTCAACCCAGTATAGCAATGAATACCGAAATTCATCATGGAATGTTTCGATCGACAACCGAGACAAGGCAGTGTTTGTAGAGAGGATGCCGCCGGGTACAAAAGTTGTCAAAGACTCTGCAGATCACCAGACGTCCCGCTAATATATAGCGGCGAATAAGAGGGTCAGTGTGCCTCAAACAGCGGGATGGATGTGGAGAGAAAGCCAAGTAGTCATTCTGACCCCTTTGTTAAAGCCACCCCCACCCATCTCGTTCTTGCTCGCCCCAGTCTGTGTTACATGCCTTTGGATCTTGCAAACAAACATTAAAAATTATTATTACAAATAAAAAACAGGGATAAAACCTTCATTCATTTCAAACCTGTGCGACTTTCGTTGGTCTGCAGAACGCAAAATAAAATATTTTGATGAATTACCCCCTATTGACTTCCGCTGTATGCACACAAAACCATCAAGACATTTCTCAAAATATCTTTTGCATTCCACAAAAAAAGTTACATGTAGATTTTAAATGGCATAATGGGTGAACTTTCCCTTCAAAACCAGTACAATCAATACTGGCATGTAGTATAAAGGCATGACAAGCGGATTCTTCCATTTCTCCGTTTCTTACCAACCAGCCCACCAGTTGCTCAATGGCAGCATTAATGTGTCTTTCTTTAGCGTGCGTTGTTCTCTGAAAGGCTTCTTTAATTGGAGCCCAAATTAGGGACATTCAAGCCAGAGAAACACCCTCCCCAGAATCCTCTGACCAACAGACCCTTCAGTAAAGTGCCGAGGAGGACAGAGGGTCAGCGGTCAAGACAATCAGAGTCTTTTCTCCAGTCGCTTCAATTAAAGCAGTTTGGCCCTCTTGGCATTCCTGCTGAGGGAGTGAAGGATTGAGAGGAGGAGGCAAAGACTGAAAGAACGTTGGGCCTCTTTCACAACTACTGTTGGACACAGTGTGGTGGGTGGCCGGTGAGGTCATGTGGGAAATTAATAATATCTCTATATGAAGTGGAGAGGGAAAGGCCGGCCCCCGGGGTATGAGAGCCAATCAAAGAGAGGGTTTATTTGCTATACTGGAATGATCAATAATTTGGGAGTGGAGTATGATGACTAATGCACAATGATACAAATGATGAATATAATGTAGGGCTGTCAAACGATTACTTTTAATCGCGTCCAGAATAAAAGTTTGTATACAAAAAATGCATGTTGTATTCAGAAACACACACACATACATGTATGCATATTCAGCCAATATTTACATTTATTTAATTATATTTACCAATAATATAAATTATATATTTATTTTATATTTTCTTAAATATATATGTATTTTTTTATAAATAGAAAATGATTATGCACAGGACACCGACATGTATTAATAATTTGACAGCCCCATTTTTTTCTTTTTTATAATTTTAACTGTTCCAAAAATTTGCTAATTGCTTATATACTATATATATATATATATATTTTTTTTTTTTATAAAAAATGCCATGGATTTTTTTTAACAAAAAGCAATTCAATTTTTATATAGAAAATACTTTTTTTTCTGTGTGAGTTTGAGATAATCTTAGGGAGTAGCCCTACTGTCAAAATGATATGGTAAGCATAAAACTAAGATAAGTAACAGTAAAATTCATAAATGTTAAATAAAATATCATATTTAATAATACAATATTCCTTACATGATCATCATTTTCCTGTCGTTTGCAGACTATGCTGAGCCCGATGTAGTCACCAGCGGGCAAATGGTGGGTCTCACATTCCGTCCCCAAATGGAAGAGGGCTACACCATTCCTTACACCCTCAACCACTACGACACCCCAGGAGACGTTCCTGAATACACCTATCCTCTTCCCCCCGAACCAGAATATGCAACACCTTTTGGGGAATTTCCCATAGACTCCCTCACATCCCCACCACTGGACAGCCATCATAACACCAAACTATCAGCGTGTCGATCCACACAAGGCACATCATCAGATCAACAGTATGACTGCCCCGCCCACAGAGTGATCTCTAACGGGTACTGTACTCCAGTCACACATAATACTTACCTATGTAAGGCTAATGTGATCTACGCCCAGACAGTAGAACCACTGTTGCATACCTACCATGAGCCACTTTGAGCCTCCGTGGCATCACCTACTGAAGACACTTGTGCCTTGCTTTGTTAAAGAGCATCTCTGCGTTTCTAAAAAGAGAAGGACATCAGCTAATCTTATTCAAAACAGTTGTATTGCTGCTGTGCAAAAAGGTGGCCGGCAAAAAAGTGAATACAAATTAAGTACTGTGCACATGGAGCATGTATTTATAAATTGAACATTAATTTACACATTATGTGCCATTTTATTGCCATTTATAACCCAATCTAGTGCCTCACACAATGAATTTCTGTGCGTTAAATAGCACCATTGACTGGCACGTTGTTTTTTTGGTTGGCAATACAAATGTAAGACTTGAGAGAATAGTTTTATTGTAAATCTGTGTTTTTGTGTTGTTTTGTTGACAATATTTGTATTTAATGTAAATGACAATGTTTTATAATAACTAATCAAAACATTACTCTAAAGTATTCAACATATTTTACTTTGTTACACTTATGAAATAAACTTTTCATACAAAAATGTTACAGGTTTATTTTATAATAGTAGTAGTTGTTTAACCTTTTCTGCCAGATTTGTGATCGATCGATTCATCATTTTTTTAAGTAATATTTGTCATATTTAATTTATTATTATTTCATTTTAAACATAAGGTCCCGTTTGATTATTTTAAGACAGAGATTATATTACTCATTATAAATGTTTTTATAATATAATGTGCCATTTCTGTGCTCTTTCATTGTTAGCAATCAGACTACAAGAGCCCACCTCTGCCATCTGGCAAGGGGCATTATGGAGCAATCTTCTTCTTTTTTGGTTCTATTGCCAGCTTGCAACCTTGAATGCATCCATTATGGCAGTAGTACTGCCCTCTTCTGGAAAAAACTGTCAGTGTTGTCATAAGTCCTGTTTTTATTTAGACCTCATTACCTTATTTCTTAAACATCAAAGCAACCCAATGCCACGCCGCATTGATGCAGTAATTCATGCAAAAGGAGGCCCAACCAAATATTGAGTGCATAGAAATGAACATACTTTACAGAACCCTGACATTTCTGTTTAAAATATACTTTTTAAATTGATCTGACGTAATATTAGAATTTCATATTAATATTTAGATACTGTATATCGGCCAATATATCGGTTATCGGCTTCCAATGTTTAAGAATTATCGGTTACTGTTATCGGCCAAAATTTGCATACGGTGCATTGCTAATTTCTATCATACTGTTAAGGTTTAACAATAGTTCACATGTATGGGTAACTCAAAAGTTTTCTTTACATGTAATGTTGCTTCAGTCATGGTGTTTATTGCAATGAGAAAATCAACAAAAATCAACAAAATGTAACACTTATTTGTGACAACATACTGGTCAATACAGTGAGGCAAGTTACATATTGTTCAGTAGACAATATTTGTATTTAATGTAAATGACGATGTCTTATATCTGTAACTAATCAAAAATTAACTCTTAGTTCTTTTAAACCACTAAAGTATTCAACATATTTTACTTTGTTAAACTTATGAAATGATATTTTCATACAAAAATGTTACAGGTTGATTTTATAATAGTAGTAGTAGTTTATCCTTTTTTGCAAGTCAACTAGCGCAATGGAAGTATAATTTAAAAAACTATGAATGATACGACAAATTATTTTGGTTTCTCAGAAAAGTCTTCTTTTCTAAATTGAACTATAGGCCTACTAATTTATTCTGTAATTAACATTACATTTCGCAGAGAATAATACTTCACCTATTTAAACTGAGCACTCAATAATATTCCTTTAGTAATTTAAACCAACAGGACATCCACCATCAGATGAAACGAAAGCCTAAAATCTTTTGCAGATAAAGTGAAAGCATTTGTTTATTCATTCATGCTACATGCTAGAGACATGCTACAAAACAAAACAAGTTTTTTTTCAGCCTTTCATGTAAATCCCTCCCATCTACAAGAAAACATGAAGGTTAAAGAACAGAATGAGACCCCATCAGTAAACTTTTTCTGAGAAACATCACAAGAAGAAATATTTACTCACCTCTGTCTGTGTTTAAAATGAAATATTGGGTTGAATATATATGAACGGGTGAACTCTGGTCAGACATGCAACTACATCCTCTTCTGCTTCTTGCGCGTTCTGAGGACAAACTCGTAATGGATCTCATTGACTCTCTTTACACTTTTAAAATCATCTTGCTAGGCGACAATGATGTGGGCAAGACATCCATATGACTGCGCTTCAAGGAGGGGTCGTTTCCTTTTCTTAAAAACATGACCATTGGGGTTGTATGTAAAATTCATTACCAAGAATTGGAACCCGGAGTGACGGTGAAGTTGGAGCTTTTTGATACTGTGGGTCATGTTAGCTTCTGGTAAGCAGCTTTTGAGTTGGAATATTGCGCCTTTACATGCACAAAATAAACGGATGTCTATCAAAAATCGGATTGTGTGTGCATACAGTATGGCAGTGGTTCTCAAATGGGGGTACGCGTACCCCCAGGGGTACTGCAGGGGGTACGTGAGAGAAGCTGACATTTAGGATAACATAATGAAAATCAATAAATTATGATAATAGTATTTTTATATGAAATAAGGATTACACAAAGATGCTTAAAAAATAATAAATTTAGATATAATAACTGTTTGACTTCATCTCACTGCATTTTATGGTAAAATGTTGTTGTCTGGTCAAGGAGTACTTGGCTTGAAAAAAATCACAAAAAGGGGTACTTAAGCCAAAAAAGTTTGAGATCCACTGCAGTATGGTAATAAACCGGTGTAAAACCGCGTTTACATGGTAGTTTGAGACTTGCCGGGTTTCTCGCGTGCAGTGACGTCACCGTCGACAGTCTGTTTAGTAATTAAAAATGCAGCGGGAAAACGGCCAGTAGTATTTTTATTTCTTCTCGTGTCTGCACTACCTGCATATGCAACATTAGTTCTGACGTTTCTACATCAACGGCATGATTCGTGAGCGGACTTGTATGCGTTATTTAACCATTACTTCCATTTGGGACTTTTACTACTGCGCTGTCAGACATGCGTACTTGAACAAAACTGAGAGCAAATCTGTAAAGGCGTTTACATGCAGGGCGAAATCGGAGTAATGGGCATTAACTACATTTTGCTTACGCGGTTTATGAGCTCTCCCCGATAAAATAAACCGTTTTACGGGTATACATGACCTTACTTTTTAGAAGCTTAATAAGCATAACCGGAGGACTGTGCATGTCATGTTAACGCACTCTGCTGCTCTGGATGAAAAACTGCTCTTTCTAAGAGGTTTAGCAGATGTTTTCCAGATCTCAAGATCTTAAGCCGACGTTTTACAAACGTAGGTGTGCTAGCTGGAGTGTGTGTGTCCTTACATCTACAGCATTTATATCTTAATCGCGGATAAAAAAAAACTGTAATGTTTAAGGCCTTCAAAACGCAATTGGTTACCTGGAGAAAAAGGAATCCTGCTGGTGTTTGACCTGGATGATAGAACATCTTTCGAACATGCCGAGTACCTGCACAGAGAGATGTGCAGCTGAAGCATCTGGACACTGTGCTTTTCATGCTGGTTGGACACAAGTGTGACCAGAACATGCAGAAAGTGAATCGAGATGAGGCTAAGACCACCATACTTTGAGGTCTCTGCCAAAACTGGCCACAATGTGGCAGAGATTTTTGAGCTGTTGACCCGGCGGATATATCAAGGCATGCTGAGTGGATACGCGCCATATGAAAAATGGGACAAAGTTACATCTACAAAACATCTGTAGCTACTCAGAATGATCAAAACAATTCAGGCTTTGTCTCTTAACACATATATCTCATAAACCTTCAAGGTCAACCAAATTTTGTTTTCAACCAGTTTGTCAAAAATGAGTACTATTCCGCAATTGTGGTGTAATCCCTCATGCAACAAACAATTTTCTCAAATAAAGTATTGGTTTAAAGTACAATGTGAGTGTTCGCCTTTTAAATGTGTGCAGTGTTAACAGAACTCGTCAATGACTGATACAATGACTATTTGTCCCAGATGCTGGGTGCGGTGTGTTTCACAAACTAAAACTAAATACTTCTCTTAGTGTGCATTTAAGACTTACAAATCAGGTTTGGTCACACAAACGCTTTCACAAATGTCCTTTAAATAACTTAACACGATTTGTCATTGCAAACGCATTCGCGAATACAGACGTACGTTGTTTACTCGAGCTTTGAACCAGTGCTCATATACTTCTGCTCTCTCTCTCTCTTTCTCTCACTCAAGTATGTTTATTGTGCTTCATTGGATCCCCACCCATGTGACTCTAAATGAAATCACTTGGTCCGCATATACAAACACTCAAAGCAGTAAAACATTGTAACTAGTAATAAAATAAAGCGCTTTCTAGAGTCATAAAGTATTCTACTTGTCCACAAACTACAAACTAAGTGTTGGCATACAACATAAGAATTTGTATGATTGTTATTGTGGATTTATTTATGGGTCAAAACAGTTGAAATAATCTGACTGTGTGCGTCCCATGGGAGTTGTCTCAATTGTTGTCCACCTCCTGTCTGGAAAGCCTCATAATTATGGAAACTTTTAAAAGGAAACTGCCCTAAAGGGACAGTTCACCCAAACATAAAATGTCTGCCATTTAATCACACTAATGTTGTTTAAAACCTGTATGTGATTCTTTATTGGGAGCACAAAAGAAGATCATTTTGTGTTTTTTTGTCAATACAGTGGCTGCCCAATGTTGTTTACTTATCAACATTCTTTCAAATATCTTCTTTCATGTTCTGCCGAAATAAGACCTACATGTTTGCAATAACATGAGGGTGAGTGCATGATTATTTAAATGTGAAATTAACAAGACTGGAGAACACTGAGAATTTCTCAACAACAGTTGGTGACGTTTCATTGAACTGTGTCTAATAGAATGCGATTTCATCACAACATTGGAAGTATTCCAGTAATCTTTAAAGGCCATGACCCGGGTGGAGAAACATCCTCATGGTTGACCTATTTTTTAAAGTTTAGGATTAAATATTTTCTCTTATTATACGTGCTTGTTTCCCTCACAGATGTCCCGAAATGACCACATCAGGAAATGCCGGGCTTGTCCTGATATGATACCACATGCTCGCTCTCTTTGGCCTAGGAAAAATTGCAGCACTGTTCTTTATAAACCCAGTCTGTTAAACCCCTCCCACTTACAAGTATGAACAGGCAAAGATTAAAGCAGCAGATCAACTTCTGGCAGGTCCCACCCCACAACATTCAAACACAAAAACAGTCTTGTGAAGAAAATGAGGAAGTATGGCTTCACCTCTACTAAGCTTTAAATCGTATCAATGGTCTGCTAAACACTAAGTGTAGGAGTTCTCTGCTCAGACCTCCGTCGATTCTTGTGGAGTGACAACCTTCATCAAAGAGTGGTAAGCGAGTCAAGTGTGGCCTTGTCGTTCGCCATGGATCTCACTTTGTGGCAGTACCAGTTTCGAATCATCATGCTTGGAGACTCCACTGTGGGCAAGTCATCCATGTTGAAGCGCTACACAGAGGATCTGTTTCTGGAGTGTATAAACCAGACAGTCGGAGTGGACTTCTTTGTACACTTCCTAGAGGTGGAGCCTGGGGTAAGGGTGAAATTGCAGTTCTGGGATACAGCTGGTCAAGAGAGGTTTAGGTAAGTTATAAACGCAGCATCTGCTATCTGTCCAAACCGTTCTCCTATAGCCGTTGATAGGTTAAATATGAAATGAATGAGTCATGTGAATTAAGGCGACAAGATTTTAAACAAGCATATGACTAGTGTAGGTTTTCTTAGAAGTACGGCTTCTCGAAATAGTTTGACGTTTTTCCCTTCCGTAAAATAATAGCATAAGATACAGCAGGTTTGACGTATTCAAACAATGTTATTTTTGGGAAGTATGAATAACTACAACATACCGGCCTCTGCATAGAGAGCCATATGCTGACTGCTTCCTTTTATATATTCCATGTAATAGAGTTATTTACGGCAGTTCATGTTTTTACCGCTGTGAGTCAGTCTCATCACAAAACTTATACTTGACTCCATTCTAGGGCAATTTTCAACTGTATACGGATATTTCACTTAAAAAAACCCAACAACATTTGTCATTGATTCACTAGCAGGACATACAAAAGCTGTATGAATTTCTTCGCTAAACACAAAAGAAGATATTTTGAAGAATGTTTGTAACCAAATAACACTGGCTCCCATTCACTTTCATTGTATGGACATAAAACCACTAACATCTCAAAATATCTAAGTCATACACAGGTATTAAATGACATGAGGGTGAATAAACGATAACAGAATATTTATTTCGTGAATAAAGGTAAATCTGCTGTTGCTTATACGTTCATGCTCTGTGTTTTCAGATCTGTCACTCGTTCATATTACCGCAACTCAGTTGGAGGTCTGCTTGTGTTCGATCTGTGCAACCGCGACTCTTTCAATCACCTGAGGCAGTGGTACGATGAGGTGCGCGAGCGCGTCCACCCGTACAGTGTCCTCTTCGTGGTGGTGGGGCACAAGAGCGACCGTGCAAAAGAAGGAGAGCGGGCGGTGGACCGGACTGAGGGGGAAAAACTTGCGAGCCAGCTGGGAGCTCCCTATATTGAGGCCTCCTCCAAAACGGGTCACAATGTGAAAGAAGCCTTTGAACTGTTGACCCGGAGGGTTTATCAGGGGTTGAAGAGCGGAGAGGTGCAAGTGCGTGAAGGTTGGGATGGAGTCAAGACCTCAGGACCTACAATGAAATCACTCCAGAGGGTCAAACTCAATGAACCTGCTGAGGAAAAAAAGAGCTGTGCGTGTTGACTTAAAACGTGTCAACATCTTGAAAAGCACTTAGGTCTTTAAACTTAACATTAAGTTAGTTGGACTTAAAAGCGAAAACCTTAAGGGCCAAAGGTATAAGATTGTACATAAGAAAATTTAAACAGACAACTATTTCCTCACGCCGTGGATGAAGTGCATCTCGACTCAAATTTTCCTTATTTGCCATCTTTACCGAAACATATGAAAATCATTTGCGTGTCACAAAAAATGTTAAGAAAATGTTAAAAGAAGAAATTGTATTTTCCCGTGACAATATTTTCAATACAATTACTGAGGAAAAATGGTATGTTATAAAAAGTGGTTTATTAAAATGTTTTCGTGCACAAATATTTCCCCCATCATTTCATGTAAAATGTGACCTCAATATGTTTTCACTTATTTTACCACACACATACCTTAAATATTTGTTCATTAGTCTATTTTTAGCCCCAAGATGTTATTTGTTTAGTCTGTCTCATAGTTCTAGAAATCTTAATTTCTTTGTGCAAAACTCAGTATATTCAGGTTCTTTCAAATACTACAGACAGTCAATACTCCACCCAAAACTAAAAATTCTGTCATCATTTGCTCACCCTGAAGTTCCAAACCTGAATAAATGTCCTTGTTCTGACAAACAGAGAAAGATATGTTTAAGCATGTTAGCAACTGACATTTCTGAGTCACCATTGACTACCATTATAGATTCAATCATTGTTTAACCTTTATGTTGAACACAAAATAAGATATTTTGAAGAATTAAGGAAAGCAAACTTTTCTGGGTAACCTTTTTTTCCCATATGGTAGTTAATGGTGCCTCAGAAATTCAGTTGCTAACATTTTTTAAAAAATCTTTGTGTTCAACAGAATTAAGGAAGAACTTCTGGATTGGGTGGCGTATCCCTTTAAGACCCATCTGAAACCATTCAAAAAAGCCTAACATTCTGCAGAAGGTATGTAAGACCTAATCCTGTACATTTGTAAATGACTAAATTCATATATAATGGGTGTTAACATATTCAGAGTTGCTTCTCAATCTTTATACATTTTTATATAATCCAGGATATGTTTTAAGAAATAATAAACACAATCTGTTAAGCGAGTTCAGTGTGAAATAAATCACAGCTGTCTTTATTCATGAAGAAAAAAATCAAGCAACTGTAAAACACTGATACAAAATAATTATGCCAAACTCTTCAAAATGTTCAAATCCACCCACAAACCCATAGCAGAGGGGTTTAACGCCTCATAATAACTGCACACATATATAATTCTCTCTAAGTGATTATACCCAATATTTATTTAGCTAGTATAAATGAATTTGACTCATTTTACTTTTAGAAAGTCACACAGGATTTTTGAATCTACACTACAAAGCATTACTTAAAAGGTCTATAACACTGAACACTATGAACAAAACAGACACATGGTGATTAATAATTGTGCATAGCTACTAATGCCAGCTGAGCAAAAGTTGTTGTGGGTAAAACAATAAAAGATTAATTTTAACAGAGATCTTCAAGATAATAAACACCACAAAATAGCACCAAGCCAGAGACCAAGGTGCCCAAGGACGCTGACTTAGACGTGGTGTTTGACAATGTACATAGCAATATATGTATGGTGTATATATGATGGTTGTAACAAAAACTAAACTGTACAGAATATTATGTAAATTCCTGCTCACCTTTTCCATGTGTGAAATGTCAACACAACTTTAATGTAAATGATACAGCACTCTGCCCCTCTGAATAACATTTACAGATTCAAACCCTCCCCGTTTCCAAAACTCCCAAGAAAAAGTATGAAAGATAAGGTCTGTTGTGCCCCAGATCCTACTTTTTGGTTGTTTTGCGAATCAGTGCCATTCTCTGTAAAGGCAGACAAGATGTTTAGACATAAGCAATTTCTTTCATAAAAAGATATAAAACAATCGTAAATACATGAGACCGATGGCTGACCTGTTTGTGAGCTTCTGTCGTGCATGCCTTCTTGTACGGTCGGATCTCATCTGAACCAAAGCCAGGAATCCACATATTCCACTGGCGCTCTGTTATGCAATGTCGGGGTTAGGTAGTGTTGCACAAGAAGGGACAGAGTATTCAAACGAAACACTCACCGAGATGCAGCTGGACATCCTTTACTTCAAGAGTGTTCGACTTTCTGTGCCGGGCAAGCTGGCATGCAGCGGTCACCACGCTTTCGATGAAGTCATCTGCAATCTGCAAGAGCATCTAAGGAGAAGACAGACAGGGTCAGGATTCATTCAATAAAACGGAATGAAACTATTTAACGGA
This sequence comes from Triplophysa bombifrons, assembly GCA_029783895.1. Taxonomy (NCBI): domain Eukaryota; kingdom Metazoa; phylum Chordata; class Actinopteri; order Cypriniformes; family Nemacheilidae; genus Triplophysa; species Triplophysa bombifrons. Next base: position 24,731,724 of record CM056455.1, read on the forward strand.
GCCCTTAGTTGAGCAACTCACCTCCTCCACATCTTCGTCAAGTTGTTCATTAGGGTCAATTTCCCGCACGAGATCCTGCAGCTTCTTCTTACTGAGCACCTGTAAGAAATACGATTACATTTTATAAGATTGTAGCATATAAAATTACAGGATACATTTTGACTCGTTGCCCAATACCTGAGGACCTTCAGGACTCAGTCTGCCTGCAGGCCCAGGGGTGCCTGGGACTTTGCTTGGAGCGACAGTACTGTTGGCCATGGTGGAGATGGGCGGTGTGGAGGAAGCTTCTGCTTTCACAACAGTGTAGAAGTTTGAGCGACTGGTCTGTGATGGGTACTGTGTCATACTACTCCGGTCAACAGATATCTGTCATAAGCCTCTTGAAAGACAGAATCGAGACTATTCTGTTTGCTAAAAAAGAGGATCAAGAACGATGTGTTGAGTCAGTGCATTACATAACCTATATAACACCTTATAGTGGGTCAAATTGATCGATATAGAAACTTAAAAAAAAAGGTAACGGTTTACTGACAAATTTCAATGTCATATTTTGCGAAATACTAACAATTTAGTAAAAACAAAAAAACTATAACAGCATTGCAGAATTCTTAACCGAAGCGCTAACTTACTGTTATAACTTCAGATGTGACATTTGGCTACGCTAGCTAACCGATTTAGCCTGTTAGCTCTTCTCAGGTGGATACACTATTGTTATAAAAATATATATCTTTATATATATTTACACGGCTAGTTATTTGAGTTAAAAAATACACCTTCCTTTCAACCCCAGCAGGGTAACTGTTCATTTATAAGGACTGAGCGATTCACACAAGCGTGTCATGTTAGCGGCTAACGTTAACGAGTAAACATTTGCGGCTATCAGCGGTTTGTTACGCTAATAACATTTGTCTTATGTACCCTTATTATAAGATGGTTAAGTGGAGTAATACCTGATGAAAATAACGCTGTACTATCTCCTCATCCTTGACATTCTTCAGTTGGAAAAATGTCTTGTAAAATTGATGTTGTTGTTTGCATGCGCCTCTTCTGGTGAACGGAGCAGTGAAATCTCGCGAGAGTGTAGCGTATGCGATTTACAAAATAAAAGTACCGTTGTAAAAAGTGTGGATGTTAAAAGTCCTTGGCGTGAAAAAACACTAAACCCCACACAATGTTGTTTTTTCATAGCCTAAATGACCATCTGTAGATGTTTTTTATTAAAACGTAATATTTTGCATAAAACTCACAAAGGTATTTTATAATCATTTATTCAAATTCGTAATATCATCAAATGCGGTCATAAATACATTTTACGTTCTTTTAAGAAACTGATGGGAATTTAATCTCAGAGATTTCGGAGTCTGGTGAACTGCTGTCACTCCGGTCACTGTAAGTATCCCTAAAACAGAAAAGTATAAAAAAATCAATTATAGAAGACACAGTTTAGATACTGATCTTCACAACTTTAAATAGTTTAACTGATCTGCGAGAGACTGCACATAGTAGTAACTTAAATTAATTAGGACTCAATATCTCAAATTTAGGTCAGTGCAAAAATTACCGAGGTGAGAGTCTACAGCCTTTCTGCAGGTAGTTCTGCAGTTTCCCGGATGCTGCCAGTAAAAGGCCAAAATAAGGTGGTGAGGGTTTGATGGGACGAGAGGTGAACTCAGGGTGGAACTGTACGCCAACAAAATAACAATGATCTGCAAAACAGAGAAGAATCTAGCTAATAAAAGTCCAAGACTTCAAGAGCCAAGAGTTGAAACATTGGACATTCACTAACCCTCAAGTTCAATGATCTCCATTCGTTCCCCCTCCAGATCTTCACCCACAAATCGGAACCCTCTCTCCTCAAAGTGATGCTTCAGTTCTGGATTCACCTATAAAAATATCAAGTTCAAAATTGATAAAAAATAAAAAAAAATTTTTTTTTTAATTTACTATTTTAATTTATATTGTGAACCTCAAAGCGATGACGGTGCCTTTCATCCACATATTCAGCATCTCCATACAGCTTTCCTACAAAAAGTAATGAAAGTCAAAACTAATTTGTTCCCAATTTTAAATGTCAGCACAGTACATATTCAGAACTTAAGACCATGGTGTCAGTTTCTATTTTTATGATATGTGGCCTTTAAATTTTGCCTGCAAGCACAAAAGATCACAACGTACGAATAACACTGGAGTTGCTTTTAAACATGGTCCGCCTTTTCCCCAACCGCATGGTTCCTCCCTTCTGCCCAGGATTATGCTCTGGCATTTCAATCACCTGCATTAAACAATCAAATATGTTACCCTGGATCACAAAACCAGTGTAAAGTAGCACGGGAACATTTTTTGTTAATTTAAATTAAATAAAGAGCTTGTTCCATGAAGATATTTTGTAAATTTCATACCTTAAGTATAAAAACTTAATTTTTGTGAGTGGATGGTCTGCCACAGAGCTCCTGATTAACAACTTCAAAGGCAATTTTCTCAAAATTTTAATTTTTTGCACTCTCAGTATCCAGAGTTTTAAACGGTTGCCAGATACTGTCCTATTGTAACTCATACATCAATAGAAATCTTCTTTTTTCATCTTTCAGATTATGTAAAAATCTCAATTTCGAATAATTGACCCATAAGACTGGTTTTGTTGTCCAGGGTTCACATATTACCACAAAGATGGAACGAAAACATTGATGAAAAAATGTCACAAAAGAAACGATACTCACCACAGGATGTTTTGTTTCAGGATCAAATTCTGTAGAATTGGCATCTGTTGAGAAATAAATAAATATTGACGATAAATCATTTTTGGCATTTGGCAGACGCTTTTATCCAAATCCACTTACATTGCATTATACTATACGTTTGTTTCTAAGTATGTGGAATCCCCTGGGATCGAACCCATGACCTTGGCGTTGCTAGCACATGCTCTATCTGAGCTTAAAAATAAATAAATGTAAAGACAAATAAAAAACCGATTGTGTCTTTTCATACCTTCCCAACCAAGAACATTACGAGCAAATTCACACACTGCCAGCTGCATACCCAAACAAACACCTGCAAAACAAGATCATATCAGTTCAACCATTCAATCTTTTCAAATCAAAACTTCTACAAGCATGCAAAACAGACATTTTTTACCTAAAAACGGCTTTTTCTGCTTTCTAGCCCAGTTGATGGCTTGAATTTTTCCCTCAGTACCTCGTACCCCAAAGCCTCCAGGAACAAGAACTCCACTAAAAGTACAAGTTGGCATTTGCATCATAGTCGAAATACGCATTCATGATGGTCATGCAAACCAATAGTAAACCAGCAATTTCTAAATTACATGGCACCCGCAACAGCATTTATTCATCAATATATTAAAGGAATTTGCAGACCAACTAGATGAAAGCTGTTTTTATAACCAATTTGACCACATATCATTTTGTTCATTTCACAACTTTCCCCATCAGCATTAGGACACAACATTTCAATCTGAGATTATATATTTTACTGCATAAAACATACGTAACCTGGATGTGCAGATTTGGTGTGTTTATCGAGGAATATCAGACTGCTGCAACCGAATCCAGTATTCCAGTGAAACACATAATATCTAAGTATAGACATGGGTCTCTTATTGTGACACATTGTGTGTTACACAACTCACTCAGAACTGCAGAGTTTCTGCCAGGCCTCATGGTATTTCACCGGCTCCTCTTGCTGTGTAGCTGGCTCCAGGTCTGCAGAATCTATGTACTGAAAGATAGTACACTTCTTTCACAATACATCCTGGTCAAATGCGCAATGAGGGCTCGAATAGTGTCCAATGCAACAGACACTACGGTAAGTGTATCTTACCTTGACCTCTAGCTTATAGTTGATAGCCAGGGCCGAGTGCTCCAGGGCTTTAATCACCGAAGCATAGGAATCAGACAGTTTGGTGTACTTGCCCACTAAAGCAATGGAAGTTTTCTCAGAGAGTCTGTCAGATCTAGGCCACGTGAAACATAAACAGCTGTGATGAAATCGCCACTGTCAAAAACATCTGGAAGTAAGATAAGTGGTCAAACAGCTCAAACCTGTCTGACATCTCCTTCCACTTTGTAAGCATTTTACATTGCCTCATCTCGACGGGCAAATCCAGCCTGCGGCAGAAATAGTCAACTATACCTTGATCCTCCAGCAGTAGAGGTACTCTGTAGAGGGAGGAGACGTCATGTATGCAGATCACCTACGGGAAAAGGTTTATATTTACGTAGACAAAGCCTTTCATGCAAAGTTAGCAGAGAAAAATTGTGAAATATTGCTTCATAAACGTTTCGTGAAATGCTACAAAAATTTGTTCGACTTGATTTCTACTTCACTACCTGCTCAGGTTCTACATGGCAAAACATGGAGATCTTCTCTTTGACGGCCGTTTCCAATGGAGTGGAACAACGACAAACAATCTGCCAAGACGGAAACCAGAAAACAATTTCGGACACGTCTATTAACATTTATCTGACTTCACACCGACTCGCGTATAGACTCACCAGGTCTGGGGATAAGCCTAGTCCACGAAGCTCTCGAACACTGTTCTGTGTGGGTTTGGTTTTTTGTTCGCCTGTAGAATTAGGCTGAAAATGCATCCACGACATAAACACAAAACAGCCGATAAGATTTTCACATGCTGCTGTTGTTTAAGTATAGCTATTGGTCAAAACAAAACTGTGTTGTGTGACTTGGTTTTAATACCTGAGGGACCAGGCTGACATGGATGTTGCAAAAGTTTTCCCGTTTCACTTTGAACTGAAACTGTCTGAAAGCTTCAATGAAAGGCATACTCTCGATATCTCCAACTGTACCTCCAAGCTGTGGAAATAACGTTAAATGTTTGTCAATCGTATTGGAATGCTATTTGACCAACAGTTTAAAGGAATAGTTGACCTTCAAAATGAAAATCCAAACACAAAAGAAGATATTTTGAAAACCAAAAACTGTCAATAAGGACCAACGTTACAAAAAACAGTCAAGGTTTAATGTTACAAAACATCTTCTTGAAAAAGTGATTTTAAACACGCTTAAAATGACAACAAAATTTCCATTTTGAAGGTGAACTATTCATAACTCACATCAACTATACGTTAGAGTAAAAGATCGAAAGTGCTCGAATAAAGATAAGTTTATACTCAAGCGTCGGATCTATGTGTCGGTTTCCATTTATACTTCTACGTCGTTGTCCGCGTCGACAGGCAACGAATAACTAGGCGTCAGTGTCTACACGTGTGTTGCTTGTGTAACCAAGACAAGAGCCGAAGAAGAAGCGGCTCGTTTGAGAAGCATTAGCAGTAATGGCTGCAAGTAAACAGTCACTTTTGTTGCAAATTTGAGATATTTAATAAAGAAGCACAAATATTTTACTTGGATAGTTCATTCGGAAAAGCTTTTGAGTGAACATGACTCTATCGCAGAGTTTTTTCGACCTGAGGGAGTGGTTCAAACCAATCCCAGCGCTTGCGGGCCGTGTTGAGTTGACACGTTGTTACATTTTTGGAGGGGTGCGTGTCAGGCTACGGCGTAGGGTACACGGCTCTGCGTTAGCTACGGCGTAGGTCCGACGCTCGAGTATAAACGGAACTTAACTCAAGTAGATGGAAAAATGCTTCCACTGTTCTCTATGGTTTAGTAGGACAATAATTTACAGCAGACTCTTACCTCAATGACACAGACTTCTGGTTCAACACCGTCATCGTCCACTGAGACTTTAGACTGTCCCATAACCCATTCCTGAATAGCATCCGTAATGTGCGGCACCACTGCGTAAAATAACCCATAATCACATTAGTGACACCTTTATATGTATTATATTACAGTCATGTATAGAAAATCACTACCACCTGTACCACAGTATTGACTATGCACAACGAGAAATTTTATCATAAAGGACTTACATTTCCACGCATTCAGTTCGGCAAATGATTTTATCCAAATCAACTAACAAACGAGAGAGCATTTAACCTTTTGTCGTGTTGAGATCCAATGCAAATAGGTTGACATGCACAATTCACAGAACAAACTTTGTGCTCAAGTATTTCTGTACTCCAGCTGAAGATTAATATACGTACATATTGCATTTATGTCGTGCTTCTTATTTATATTCCAAACTTTGGTTTCTGACTTTACTGCATAACTCACCTTGTACAGTTTTCCCCAGATAATCCCCTCGTCTCTCTTTCGTTATAACAGACTGGTAGATCTTGCCGGTGGTCAGATTGTTGTCCCTGGTTAGCCGGATGTCCAAAAAACGCTCATAGTTCCCTAAATCCAAGTCAACTTCACCGCCATCATCCAGCACGAATACCTCACCTGTTGACCAGGGTTAGACATCTTTCCAAACACTCACACGAAAAAGCAAGCTGACAAAGCTTTGGCGTACCGTATTTGTTCTTATAAAATGTATGTGCATGTATAAATATGCATATCATCAAAACAGTTTTGCACTCACCATGTTCATAAGGAGAGAAGGTGCCGGCATCGATATTAATGTAGGGGTCGATCTTAATAGCAGTGACGTGCAGACCACAGGATTTGAGTATTGTGCCCACACTGCTGGCTATGATGCCCTTCCCAATGCCAGATATGACCCCTCCTGTCACCAGTATGTACTTCATCATTGATCCACACTAGCTGTGTAAAAGAGACATGAAAGTGAGGTTTATTTAGAACAGAATAGAAAATCTATCACTCAAATACATAAAACGTAAATTGGAAAGAGGCAATGACATCATCACTTGCGTAATAAGTTAAGGATGAGTTACTTCGGATAAAAACGTCCAAAAAGACATAAATATAACACACAGGCAGGTTATGGGATAACCGTGACCTTGTAGACACTAGACAAGACACAAAACACACAAAATAATGTCTACTTTTCTATTGCGTGATGTTCATAAGTTGTGTAGTCGATTTTCATAACGCAACACATAATGTCAAACCTATGCGCATTAGACTCATATATTACATAACATTGCGGTGCACGTCCATATTGGTACACATGACACAAGAGGCGCAAAAAGAGCACAATAGCCTAAATAAACTGAACGTTTCACTGTACCTGTACTCCTTAATGTAAAAGCGTTGATTAAAAACGTCTATGATTCAGAGGAAAGGAGGCCATCATCCTGTTTGTTTGGGTGTCAGCGAATAGCATCGAGGAGACCCAGAACAACACGTGTCGTGAGATGTGATACTCAGGACTGACCTCTAGCGTTGCCACTCATCGTTGAATTGAGTGGATTGTAAGCGTGGATCGAACAGACTATGAATCTCAACATTAAATTATAAATTTAATTGTTCATTTCTGTACAAATTGTATGTCATTACGTTCATACATTTGTTCTATGAAGTTTCCACTATTAGACACGCTCAATGGAGGGCTTGGGTCACATGGCACCTCTCTGACGTATTGGAAGGAACTTTATTGAACTAGATTTATTATATCGTCCATTGAACAAACAAACAAACAAACAAACAAACAAACGTAATCGATGTAGTTACTTATTTAAAATGTTATTTTAAACGCATAAATTAAATACATTTTTATATAAAAGTGTGATGTTTGTTTAGTGTAACGTTTGTGTAAAGGTTATACTATATGTTTGAGTTGTTTTTCACATATTTGTACGATCGTACCATTCTTGGTAGTATTAAAGACCTCAAATTATACATGATTTTATGAGAATTACTCAAATGTCTTGTGCCACTTGCGTCAGAGTGGCAATGCTAGAGCGTCATTTTTTTTACTTTGTCAAAACAGTTTTTTTAATCAATCCAGAGAAGAAAATAATGAAATACGACTTTGCACAGACTACATAAAATATACCAAAAATACATGAAATGTCATCTGAACATATAGAAGACAGATAAAGAAGATAGAGCGTCGAATTTACATGTTGGAAATAAACTGTACCTGACGTCACGTCTTTGTCCAATCACTGATGAGGAGGAGGAGTCTCGATCATAGCGGAAGATTCGAATTTAAAACTAAGAAGTTAATGCTTTTATGATTTACGCCTTTCTTATGAAAAAATACTTGTTTGTAATGTGAAGTTTGGAAAACAATATTTTTAAAAGGTAAAGTAAACGAACCTGTGTACGTATTTTGTTACATCGCAGTGAGACGTGCAATCTTTGTGTATATTTATACCCGCTAGATGGCGCCAGACGACATCAGGAGAAAGGTGCTGCAACATCCAAGAGATTGATGCTCATTGAGATATGTGTATATGATGTACATCTTGAGAACAGAGTACTGAAAGCATGCTTTCACCCAACGGTACAGTATTCAACTGTGAACATCGGCACTCTTAAAAGAAAACATGATGGATGGAAATTGGATGCATTGCAAGGGCCAAACACATTAAAGCTGATTAGTTTTAAAGTACCTCATTCTAAATGACACGTTTCTAACTGAACATGACACGCTACTCTTTCCCCAACACAGCAACTTAATGATCAAATAATGATTAACATCTGAAAATGAGTCATCCACGTCATAATTAAAGATATCTGCAATGCTTTCATCCAAAAGCGTCCGAACCGACTGAATTATCCAGAGACTATAAGTCATCCCATCATTTATATAACATGTCATTCAACAGCCTAGATGTCTCTCTTATGCTGGATTTAGCTTTGATTTTTATCTATCTAATTATAGCATGCTGTCCCTGGTTAAGCCGGTACCGGCTCTTCAGGTGTGTGGCATGGGACTTACATAAGTGAGATGATAATGCCAGACTCAGCACTGCACACATTCGTGCCAAGCCACACATACTGTATAGAACAGTTATATAAGATTGCATTGTGTTCAACGGTGGTCAACGATTTATAGATGTATATGCCTATTCCCAAATGAATGACTTGTATGGACAGGAATATGGAATAAATAAGACTGAAATATAACTTAAGAGGTATGTTTTGTGAACCCATTGACACACTTCTATACACTGGAGCAAGTGAACAGAATAGGGTTCGAATGAAAAAATAAACACAAACTAACATCACTCACTCACTCACATGATGGAACGAAGACAATCTAATATCTACTTTTACGGTCCTGCCAGCTCAGCATCCACCCACAACATCCTCTCAGTAAAAGCCACAATTTACGAGGAAAACAAATGCAGTTGGAGGGCGTAGTCGACACAACTGGAGTCCTCTGCCTAGAATGAACCTTAATTTGATTATGAAGGCGGGTGAAATGAGATTGAGAACGTGTTGTGCTGAAACAATAATCTCCCTGGTTTTAAGCAAACAAATCATGTACGGTAGCTATAGCCCTAAATCATCTTAATGTACCAATATTATTGCACCCTGCCATTGGGGTGTTATTGAGTGGTGGCTCAACCAGGGCCACCTGTGATATTACACACAAATGCCTGACGTACACTGCGCTTCACCACGAAGTCTGGAAATGAAAGGATTGTGCAATTACGTAGAAACACGTGCAATACGGTTCGTTTTATTTTGGTGTGCTTGCAAAACACACCCTGCTCACATATTGAGCTCATATGCATAAAGACTGTTTAAATAAAGCTGCGAGCGTATAGTGTGAATGCTGCTTTTCGTGTTACGCTACAACAAGGCAAGTACAAAACCGTATAAGTGCACTCAGGAATGAATGGGTTTTACCAACAAGATGAACATCAAGGAACCCATTTCCTCCAAGTCATATGAATGTCATGTATGAGAGAGCAGTGAAGCGTGTGATCCGCACCAGGAAACTTAAAACAGACACCGTTCACTTGTCAGATGTTGCACTTGTGAACAAGAGCCTCTTTGTCATTTGGTCTCTTATCTAATCATTTTGTTATGTACATATGAACAAACTGTACAATCCCTTTCTGAAATGTAGACTGGATGACAAGGGCAGTCTCGAAAAACCCAGAGTATTTCACAACGGCAGCCTCTTTTAACACGTATCGCGTGGCTCATTTTAGTGAGAAGACAAACATTTCTGTTTTATGTGGTTTCAACAAAGGAAAGGTTAGTGACACTTAAAGGTCCCGTGTGTCATTTTCTGGAGGATCTATTGACAGAAATGCATTGTAATATACATGACTATGTCGTCAGAGGTTGTGAAGACCTACATAATGAAGCGTTTTGTTTTTATTACCTAGAATGAGCTTTTTCTATCTACATACACCGCTAGTCTCCTTGTATGGAATTCACCGTTTCTATCTGCTCTTGTAAATACGTTATCTGCTTCGGCAAAGAAGTACAAATGTGACGACATTTTTGTCCTGTGTCAGCCACCATAGTGCTTTGAAAGGAGGGATTGAGAGAACCGTTGGTTGCAATTCGCAACCTCACCACTAGATGGCATACACCTTTAACACACTATTTTTTTTACATTAGTATTAGCTATTAAACGAGATATTATTATTTTGACAATAATAATATTGTATTGCAACGTTCTTTATTCTCAGTTACTTAAAAAATACACTGGAACAGAGTATTAGATCATAGTTAGATCATAACTAATGTACATTTATACAACCTTATGTTTGTTACTGAAAGGTCTCAAAATCTAATCTCGAAGCTTCAAAGGTTGATTTCAAACATCAATTTATCTTAGACATGACTTTATTCAATACAAAAAATGGCGAGGTTTTATTTTCACGGAACGTTTTTTACATTATGTATGAGATGATTTTATGTAGAAAACAGTAAATCATGAAAAACAATTCATTGTAAAGATAAAATGAATCAGTTCTGTGGTCTAACATGTACCATCTCTAGCACACACACATTTCCATCATGAGAAACACTGCTGCTTCACCACCTGTCACAGAGGTACCGTCCAAAAGAACGTCCTCACCTGTGGAGTCAAAACAGCTAGGGAAAACCACCTACAAGTTTCAGCGAACCCTTCACATGCACCGAACACATTTCACTGAACAATTCGTTTTTTATTTCACCAAATCCCAAAATGCAGTCACAAGCAGGGATAAACTACAGCAGCATCATTCTTTAAATATTCAATTGACACTGTTTAAATTCCACAATGTGTAAATGTATCTAAACTGAGAGCTTAAAGTGGTTTGTGTGTGTCACATGTACCACAGAGAGTGGATCAGGCATCTTAGCCCAGTGTTGTCGTGGAGATTGAAAGGCGCTCTTTTGTCAAGCATTAATCCAGCAGGTCTCCTTACGCAGATGTCACATCACACTGCAGTGACAGATTGAGAAGACTGAAGATGTCTGCAGCTAATCAGACGGCCATGGCACTCCACTCTCTGCACTACAAAAGTGTATCAGATGACACGAAGGTATTGAGCCGAAAGTCAAATCAAACCGGCGGTATGATAAAACTAAGTTATATTTTCCCATTTACTGCCGCAGGAAAAAAACGTACACTTTAAAAAAATGGAGCCAACATAAAAAAATGAGGCAGCCTGATGCAGTAAGACTTTGTGTTGACTCCACGTATATTATTTAATTCTTCAAAGTAATGATACTTTGTTAAGCCAACATAATTTTTTTTTTGTAATGCTGATTGACTTATTTTTCTTATAAATATACTATTGTCACACCAATTACTATTAATATATTTCTGTTGTATGGATGATAATGTTAAATTAGCAAAATGAAATATTCCAAGTACACTCAAAGTACTGTTAGATATAAATAAATAAAGAAATGTATTTGTCTTTTACTACAATTGTAAATGTTTTGTCCCTCAAACAAACCCAGACTTTGATCAAATAACTGTTTAAACAGTTTGTGTTGAATATTTATATACCGGCTTAGTCATTGTGTCATGCACTTACACCTCAACATTAAACACACAAATCTTAACCATGGTAATATTCAAAAACCATAATTTATTAAAAGAACTCTAAACTCAATAGATAACAAACAGTAACAACGATATTAAAGGATAAATTAAGCCAGCAAGAACTAAAAAACTAATCTTTAAAAGAAAAACTAATAAGATACACAGAATCGAACATGCTGAAATGCATTTTGGGAACTTTCTAACTTTTGCAATATTGCATGTTCAGAATACACTGTTTTGTAAGTTTTGAAATCTTGAGAACCAGAGAAGTCCAGTCAACAAAATAATCTCAAAATAAATATGTTTAGGCTCATTTTGTTCAGTATATGTGAAACAATGATTCAACTCCTTTAACTAAAAATGCTATGTTCAAGTTACTTATTTATTTTTGTAGGGAGAACATTTTGCAAGTTGGATTTTTTACAGTGTAGAGCCACATATGTTTAATTTTCATTCTGCTTCATGACTATAGTGTTACAGTCCATTCAAATTTGATTTAATCAGCATTTCTAGGTTTATTGTGGCCATTCCAAGCCGCTCTCCGTTGAATTTCCAGAAAAATCAAACCTCAGGAGTGACATAAACACAGCAATGTGAACGACTGACAGAATGATACAATCGAGGTTATCACATAAAACAATATAATATAATATGAAAATAATTTTGAACTTTTCCTAAATACATGTACAAATATTACTGTTGTATTGCTTTACTGCTAAAAGCCAATATGAACTTGTTTTCTTTTCAGTATTTGAGGTCTGAAAATATACACAGCATCTTGTTATTTCAACCTGTTTCTCTGTTCATGATCTGCAAATAAATGCAAATATAATTTTTTTGAGTGGTTGACAGAACGAAACAAAAATGACCATTTAACTAAAACACATACTCTAACAAATACATGTGAATTAGTCACCTCAATAAAAATAAAGTGGCCAAGAGATTGTGGTGACGTTATATTCTTCTACAGATAAAGACACAAATCATGCATTAACCTAAGGTTTTCCCATAATGCACTCTGATTTGATACACGCACAACAGCTTTCATGCTGACCCAATCTCACATACAGGCACATACACCCTATCAAGCTCAAAAGAGAGAGACGGACTAAAAAAAGACACAGGATCATTTCCATAATCCCTGACTGTGGCACGCTCCATCCTGATGCCTGTCTCTCTCTCTCCACATCTAAAGCGCAGAGAACTCTCCAGCTGGGCTGTGTGTTGCAGGCGCAGCATTAGCATGTGAAAACCGCTCTCTGCTCTGGAGTAAAGGAGGAGGGGGAGTCAATGGAGATCCACAAAGCAGTGACAGAAACAGCTGATCCACAAAAGGTGCCTGTTTAACGGATCTTCCTGCCACAAGCCCAGCTGCTCCCCAGAACTGCAGCGTCACAATGCGGCCCTGATGCTGTGTCCATAAGTGCACAACCAACAATCCTCAAGTAGACAAAGGACGTTCCTGTATGAAACCACTCCTTCAATGTCACCGTTTTTATCCACGGTGCACCTGCACGCCAAACAAAAGACCTACACTTGTGTGTGTCACTGGACGGGAGGCTTATATATGCATGGAACATACTAAATTTTACAAGTAAAATGTCTGCCATCGATAATTGGTGAAATTATCCTTGCCACAAAACATTGCTTTCATGTTGATCCGAAATGGCACTATAGGAAATTAACATACGACGACAATAACAGCTGTGACCTTCTCGTGTTCGAAGAAGTAATCCAGAAAATCCATAACGGCTTCAAAAATCTTCAGAATGTGAGAAAAAACAATAGATGCGTGGAGAACGCCCCAAAAAAAAGTATATACAGTGTATTAAAATTAGGGCTAACAAAAGATTAATCGCGATTAATCGCATTCAGAATAAACGTTTGTGTGTTCATCATATATGTCTATGTACTGTTCATATTAATTTTGTAATTACAATTACAAACACATACACATGTATACATATTCAGGAAAGATTTACATGTATTTATTTATATTTACCAATAATTGAAATTTTATATAAATGTTTATACATTTTTAGGTTTTTCTCAAATATGTGCATAGATGTGTGTGTTAATAAATACAAAATTATTATGCACAGTAAACAGATATATATCATGTAAACACAAACATTTATTCTGGATGCGATTAATCGCGATTAATCTTTTGACAGCCCTAATTAAAATATATATTTCAAGACTCGATGGTGACTTAAATAAAAAAATAGAAATTAATAAAGGAAATATTGAGTGCATTATTGTTGGCATTTATAATATAGAGTATAAGGCGATTTTCTAGAAAATATTATAGGTTTGTGCTTACCTGTTATTTACAAAGTAATAATAAACATTGCCACAGTACATTTCTCAGTTCACGTGTCCAACATAGGTGTTTGAATACCGTTAAAGATAAAAGCAGACAGACAAGATAGTCAACAACACAGAAGAGTTTGTTCCAGGTAATAAGTATTTAATCTAAGATGGAGCGTCACAACACGCCACATGTCTACTTCCTCTGACTCCATTGTGCTTCAAAATGACAGGATACACACGGGGCGGCCGCTGGGTTGCACCCAGTTTGTTTTTCCAAAATTCTCTCTTCGCATCCAAATGGAAGCAAACAACCCCCACGCGGTTCCCGAAACGTGTCACAGACAATTGACCTCGCAACAACAGGACTATAAATGCACGGGTCTAAACAGAATGAAATTGTTCTGTGCAGAAATAAACAGGGAGGATGACATGAGAGATCAGAGCCAGATGGTGGGACCTGTGCTGCTTCTGAGTGAGGACGACATTATATAAGTGGATTTGAGCCCTGGAGTCTTGTTTGAGTGCTTGGTGTAAGAGAACTATATTTGGAGACTGATCTGAGAGAGACAGATACCAAAGACTTAAAATAGCTCCGATACCCCAGTTTGATCACTCTGTTTCTTTTCTCTTCTTCTGCAACACAGCTTCTGACCAAACTGGTAATCAAGATAACTAATCTTACCAACTGGGAGGAAGAACCAGATATGAGGTAGATATCAATCTCAAACAGGCCCCAGATGTGAGTTACAGAGAAACTTAAAAGCATTTCAAATGTGATTTTATGTTTGAAATCAGAAGTGAAATATTTGTGTGTAAACAGCCATGGAAAAAATTAAAATGTTCATTTAATCAGAATTTCTAGATGTATTGTGGACATTCAAGTCCATTGTCTGTTGAATTTCAACAAAATCACACCTAGGGAGTGACATAAGTCATCCAAAAGCAATGTGAAGACTAGCAAATGAAAACTGCGATAAAAATCCTTACTTTCCCTACATGCATGTACAATTATCAAGTAAAAGTATAATTAATGAACTTGTTTCTTTGCAGTATTTGAGGTCTGAATAAATCATTTGTTTCTGTTATTTTGAACTGTTTCTCTAGTTTTCATCTTCGCCTAATAAATGGAAAGAGAAACTTTTCAGAAAAACTGAAAATGGTCTTTAAAACAGCCTAATAAACATGAATTTTATTTCAAGAATATAAACTATTTGTATAAACATAGTTTTGTATTTATTTATCCAAGGATTTATACAAGGTTGATACTTTAATAATGTAACAGAAAACTTATAACAACATAATTTTTGACATTTATAATTAATTAGGAAACAGCTTATCTTATGTATCATTTTAATAAAACTTGTCTCAGATATTCAATGGGATAATTGAAGATATGTAAGAAATGTGTGTCCTGTAATAGGAGGCCTTTAAGATATGTGTTTTTAATGTTGTTTTCTATATTTAAATTATGTGAATATTGTTTGTTATAATTTGTGAAGTTATGTGTGCTTAAAAAAGCAATAAACATAAACACTTTTTTTTAATTAACAAAAAAGGTTATAGGAATTTGACAATTGTTGACATACAGTAAAAGTGTAGAGCTATAAGATTAATGTAGACAGCATTTCTTACGCTATTTGATCTTTAAAATTAGATGAGAACTAAAGTGATATGTAAATTTGTACGCTGTGAATCATACAAAATGTATGATTATTCAAAAAAGCTATACTGAAGCCCCTCCCCTAACTCCGCCCCTAAACCTAACAACACTAGCAAGAAAGCAAATCGCACTAAAGCGAATAACTTCATATGAATTCATACGTTGTGAGATGACTTTCTCAACACAACCCATCGCTGAAATCTCTTCTAACAGCAAAGGTCTCAATGTAAAATTTCTCAATTTCATTTATTCTCACTGATGTCTAGGAACAGCTACTGAGATCATAAACTCCATTTGTGATTTCTCTGTTGTATATGCCTTTTTTCCATCTAAAATAATCTGACCTGGTGTGAAAAGACCCTACAGATGTTAAAGCCCATACATAAAAAGTCTAAAGTCATGCCTCGCATTCCAGAGCCTGTAGCGCAAACCCATGTCATCTGCTCAACAACAATGTGTCATTCTGAGGGATCCAGACGGAGAGAGAAGCAGAGAGAAGAGAGGGAACGTTCTCTCTCAATGGAGATGAATGAGACGGGAAACACAATCCCCAAGTGCCGGGTGCCCTTTGCCCCCCAGTGAGGGGAGAAGTAACAGGGGGGCCAGCTGTCTCCTACAATGGAAAGCTCAATGGAACTCATTCAGACCTGCGACGCGGAGACTGCGACGTTGCAATTGACAATGCTGGCACACAGAAAGGCCACACTTCCCACTCCAATGTCCCTGAGGAAGAACAAGCTGTGGACGTTCAATCTGGAGATAACTAATACTGAAGCATCGCGTTCAGAGCTAGCAGCTGTTCGTCCACATGCAAGTTTTTGAGGGTGGCCTTGCCTTCGTTCGCCCCTGCGTCACGCTCTTTCATCATTTTGGTTTAGATACGCTATTTCCTGTCTCTTGCTTTGTTATGGTGTTCAGTAATTACTTGTCGTTTACATCGGGTGCCTAGTGGAAAACTCTGTATAGTAATTACCCCCCAGTCACCTGGGTACATACACTTCCACACTCTCTGCAGGACCCTGATGTCTTATCATGTCCTGTAGTGTGGCTGTAGGGGGAGGGGGGGTCAAGTTTGGTCTGACCACAAGGAGTGAGAAGACTAGCATGCTAACACTTATTAGCATTTGGCAGAAGCTTTAATCCAGAGGGGATTCAAGCCCCATTTGTATCACTATTTGTATTCATAAAGAAATCAGAAGTTCCCCAGAACGGTTTGCTTTACTCTTTAAAATATCTTCTTTTCCCTGATAGCACACATACATCTGGTTTACGTCTATTTGACGTCTGCATTTATATCTGCAAGACATCTAAAATACATAGTTTGCTCATCTGCAATACGTCTCGGAGACGTATGCTGTCAGACGTTATATAGATGTCTAGAAGATGTCTGTAAGATGGATGTTTGAATGGATGTAAAGCTGCTCTTTCTAAGATGTTTAGCAGATGTTTTTACGCAGAAGATCTCCAGATCTTTAGCAGACGTATAACAGACGTTCAGACGTCTCCAAGACGTATTGCAAATGAGCAAAATAGGTATTGCAGATGTCATGCAGATGTAAATGCAGACATCAAATAGACGTAAGCCAGATGGAGCGTGCTATCCGGGTTGTGTTCAACAGAACAAAGAAATTTAGGCTATAAAAGAAAATTTTCCTACTATGGTAGTCAATGGTTCCCCAGAAACGTTCGGCTTCCCGCTATCTTTAAAATATCTTCTTTTGTGATTAACAGAACAAAGAAATGCATACAACAACTTGAGGGTGAATAAATGTAGACAGAATTTTCATTTTTTGCACTATCCCTTAAAGACCTTGGACCGTAAATACGTAACTGCTTGTACAGGGTGTTGGTTTCTTAAAATGCGTGTTGATGTACGTATGCATTGTGCAATTCTTATTGTCGACATCCTCATTGGTGTTGCCGGTAGCGTATCCTGACCTTTGATGTCTGATGCTTAGCAGTGAGTAGTCAGGGTATAGCACATTCTTCATTCTGGGATGGGACTGGGTGTTTTGTGTGTGGAGTCTCTCTGGGGAACGTCTCGCTGATACAATAGGCAGTCAGCCCTGGCTTGTGTTCCGCCTGAAGCCTCTTGCATTTTATTGAAGCACACCAGCACCAGCTTGTTGGCACACTCCTCCTTCGGGCCTTATTCACCCTTTTCCTTTCTTTCACCACAATGAGGCTCTTCCTGTGTTTACCCAGCACATCTCAGCCATGGCATTATATCTCAATATCATCACCCTAACCCCCTAAATACACTTCTTCAATCACAGACACGCATATATACACACGGCTCTTGAGCCGTTTTATTTTTTGGCTCATTTCTTTCTTTATAAAGTGTGTCTCTAGAGGAACGGATCATCCAAATACACAACCTCCGAGAGTCCCTGGCAAATTAGAACAGTCTTTGTTCAGTGTTTATTTTTCTAGATGCTAAATCCAGACGCTAATCATTTCACTGTGTGCATAATTCAGTGTGCCACGTCTGAATTATGCAGACTGAAGAATGATTACACACTTGCCAAAACTGTTGGCTGGGTGTTTTAGACAAAGGCCAGGATTGACTAAGGAGAGCGGTGAATAATGGGTTTGTATTTGTCTGTGCTGGGTTTATTTATATCAAGCTGTATTTTTGACCTAGATTTGTTGTAATTGAAAGGAGGTACTTCATGAAAAATTACATTTTTGGGTGAGCCTGGTGGGGAGAAGTTGTCACATGCTGAAGTTGGGCTGTATCTCTTTCTATAACTGTAAGGGTTTGCCTCAAAATACTGCGAGGTTTTAAAGTCCAGTTACACAAACATCTCTTTCAAAGCCTCTTTTCACCAATATCATAGATTTTTATCACAAAAAGCCAATGTTAATTTTTTATCAATGTGGTTTATTATACATGCTGTCTGTGCGATCGGGATAAAGTAAACATTCAAAGATTTTTTAACTTAGATGTTATTGATTTCACTCGTTTAAAAACCAAGTAATCACTAACAAGAACACCACGAAATGGTTAAATGTTATTTATTTATGTTTTTGTTGTTTTTTATTTGCTGGTCGACACATGTTTCGATTTTAATTCTATAAGCCCATAAAGATTGTTTACTTGTGACAACTTACCCCATATGATAACGACATGCATACCCGGATATTAAAAACCCTTACAAAATGTTACAAATAATACCAATATGACATATTAATTTGATATTAACATTTTCATACTTTAATAAATACAAGGCTCCTCTGGGGAATAAAAAGACAGCCAATAATCCCAGAGAATTTCATCATAAAACTCCGGCATTGTCAAAAAATGACACAACATGATCTCCACATTCTTATAACCAGTCCTCACCGGTTTGTCGATTGTCCCCGACTCCGGGTCTTCCCCTATAAGACACATTCAGACCCTCAACATACTGAACAAGCCTTTTGTTTGGGAGTAACTGGATACTTTGAGGAAACAGCCCCCCACAAAGCCCCCTTTTCTGCTGGCTGTTTTCTCTGGTCAGAAGCCGTGTAATGACTAATAGAAAGGACTGACCCTTATTGTTTCAGTGTGGAGGAGGGTAAGTCCCAAGCATCTTTACGTCTGGACTAATGTGAGTGGACTGGAGCGATAGCGATTTCCCCCCTCCGCTCCAACTCCACTCCAGGTTTTCAATTTCTCACATGTGCACATAAAACACCCCTCGAAATCACCGCTTACACTGTGCCGTGCACATATACATTATGACAGGCCTGACTGTGCATTTTGAATCAAACTGTGCTCTGGTTTGCGTAGTGCACAGTTGAAGGTATGCTGTTTCAATTGAGTTTCAAATTCAGCCCGGCACCTCCTGTCCCCTTTAGACACATTAACAAAAGGTTGACTGTTTGTCAAGAGAGCTGTTTGAATGTGTGAATCTGCCCTTTCATTTTAATGAGTAATTCTGGTAGAGCAACAACGCCATTTAATGAGATTGCGGTGAAAAGACAAAAGGCTTGACGTGTCCGGACAGAACTAGTGACAGGGAGAAGGGTATGTTCATAAATTTCTCACAGGAAACAAGATAAAAGGTTCGACCTTCTAGACTACAGTAAAGAGAGTCGAAACATTTTCCCATCACTGTTCCTCATCACCCACCATAAATATCCACCGTTAAACGGTAAATACCTGTAATGCCTCCAATTACAATCCAGATGTACCAGTTCTGTGTTTGCCAATCTCTCTTACTGATTTCAACTCTCAAAATCAATAGAGACAACCAATAGTCCCTCTTAGATCACGAATACCTTTTACTCCCAGGATTTGCTCTACTAATCCTTCTAAAGCGCATGCATTAGTAAACTTGACCGAAATGTACCCTTTTATATCAATTACTCTTACTTGGTTGTTCTTTCCAAAACTGCCCAACAAAAGCACGTTCAATCCTGCGAGGCTGTCAAACTATGATTCAACAAACAAGCTGTTTTTGCAAATGAAAACAGATCGCTTCCACACCCCTTCCTCTAACACACAATGATAGGAAACGATTAACAAGAAGTGCTTTGGAGAGCGGCGTGGGGTGTGTGGATCTCCGTCTCGTTGAACAACAACAGTGCAGTGAACCCATGCTTTCTTCGTTCAGTCATATGATAAGCGTGGCGACTGTAGCCATATCAATCTTAAT
The DNA here is from genome assembly GCA_029783895.1 of Triplophysa bombifrons. NCBI lineage: Eukaryota > Metazoa > Chordata > Actinopteri > Cypriniformes > Nemacheilidae > Triplophysa > Triplophysa bombifrons. The sequence goes on from CM056455.1 coordinate 24,752,134, forward strand.
TCATCAAGAGTCGGATTCTTTAAATGATTGTGAAACGGGATTCACTGACGTTGGGTCAGGAGCTAATATGATGATAGAAAGCTGGTGTGGATCACAGTTTAAATGGATTGAATCCAAATTTGAGACTGTCCAAAAACACAACCCATGACCTTATGATGATTAAAGCTTGCGTGAGATGGCGATTCACGCGGAATCCGCCATCTTGTTTCTACGGTATCCCTAAACAGACAAACTGCTCTGCAGAACACGTTTCGTAAATACGAACGAAGTACGAAGAAACGTCAGGACATCTTAGTTCTGTATCAGCCACCGTAGTGCTTCGAAAGGGATGGGCAAGAGATCGAGCGAGCTGTTGGTTGCAATTCGCAACGACGATGCTAGATCCTGCTAAATTTCATACACTGGACCTTTAACACACTGAAAAGTTCTTGTGTACAACGTGACCTCAAAAAAGGTTAGACACGGGTGGTTAGCTGCTGTTTAGCTAATGCTTTTCATTCAATCTGACAGCACAGTAATTACAGGAACAGGCCGCTGGAGTAACCTGGGGTTAAGCACTGTGGTCAAGGGCACACTTGTAACATGACTGGATTGTGAGTTAAAAAACTCTCCAGGGTCTATTCTTGGCTCATGCCTTCCTGAGACTGAACCCATAATCTCACTGTTAGCGACCCACATCCGGGTTATGAGTGTTGCAAAAAATGAGCAATAAGAGCAAATTTATTACAAACGATTCTAGAAAAACATCAAATATTTTAGGGATTGGTGTTCACGAAAAAAACACGTTAATGCTTAAATAATTTGATTTGCACACAAGAATGTTTTTGCTTTCAAAATATATTAAGCTCTACCAACAAAATATGCATGTCATAACATATAAAAAAAATACAAGAAATACTTAATAGCAATAACATGATGCAACAAAAGACAATAGAACCCATTAGAACCCATTATAATTAAAAACAAGGCATTTGTCATGTCTCGTCACGCCGCTCCCGTCTGACATAAACAGGGTGTTAGCTGGAAATCACAAATAACCTGCTGTCCTGTACAAACGGATAAATGAACAAACAAAATGAACCAAATGAACCAATAAATACATTTATAATCTGTTCTTTAAAAAAATCTACAATTTTCAAAGGCACAATAGTTGATTATCATTACATGTCCATATTTTTTCTGACGCTTTTATCCAAAGCAACTTCATTTACGGATGAAATATTTTTTTCCATTTAGTATAAATATTTCACCTCTTTTTTGATGGTGGAGCATCTCTTCGAGTCTTTTTTTGCAATTGAAGGGCTTTGCAATTTTTACAAATCAAATTCCGTACGAAAAAGAGCACAGATACAAGAAACCTTCTTCTTTAAACGTGTCACAATATGTGGTTGTGTAAAAGCGTTTTGCCTCCTGTACAGCTTTTATATATTCATGTCAACATCTCGTGACCTTCAGTTCATGTCCTCGAGACAGAGGCAGGGTTTGTGTCTGTCTCTCTCAGCTGACCTTTGTGTTGCTTTCCTGCTTCAGTCTTCTGAGGATTCGAGTGGATGAAACATATCGAAGGGTACTTTATTATTAGACAGTACTAACAAAAGAAAAATACATTGTTTTATGACGGTGGTGTCTGATTTAGATATAGTGCGTTAAATCAAGGAGAGAAACAAACATCTCATTCTCTTCCCCACCCATAATTAGGCCTCACAATAGAGATGAGTATTAGTCACAGACATCCAGCAGGATTTTACATAATACGCCTGTAGGAAGCAAAGAAACATGCGCTACAGCTGCATTATACAACAAATGAATGTTTAAAATAGCTGTACTTGAGACATCGAGGCATTAGAAAATTGGATTTGATGGTCTCTCAAAACAAGAACCGGATCAGAGCAAATGCTCTCTGACTGGAAGAATTATTATGTAAATGTAAATTCTGTAAATATGTCCCATCTTTTCTTCGACAAACTCAGAGATGCGTTCGAACAAGACAGCAGAAGAAAGGACAAAAGTGTTGGCCTGCAGAATCTCCTGCTCCGTGATGTCTCAAATGTGCAGCGCGTGTGGGCGGAAAGCTTCCCCCAGACTAAATGAATTAAGAAAAACAAAGAGACGCACGTCTCCGCTGGGTTTGCTCTCGTCCCGCTGCCTCTTGTTCTGGTGGATGTCTGTTTCTGTGTTTTAATTTGATTTGCCCCTGCTTGCATCCAATGCAACCCGGATGACAAAAGATGAAATTGATGATCCGATGTTCTTGTTGCCAAATCGAATTGCCAAAATCAGTCGAAAGTCAAGCTGCACGCGTGCACAAAGTTTGCATCGAATTATGTGTTTGCAGAACTCGTTTGCGCTCGGGTGTGCTTAATTTGGGTTAATGTGAATCTGGCTTTTTTGAATAGCAAAGTGATTTATCTTTTCAAAACAAATGTTTGGTTCCAAAACAGTGAAAAGCTAAATGTTGCGCATTTGGACATGTTAATCTGGACATGTTATGTAAATTCAGATTAAATCATCCGTATTGAGATACACAGTGTGGTCTGATGTGGTTCGGTGTCACACCACGAGTAAAATACTTCTGTTTGTAATTTAGATGACTCATGTTTTTTTCAACTATCAACTGCATTCTCAGCAAAACAATTTGAGGGAACGTTGAATCGGAAAAAAATGTACTTTGACGTCAATGACAGGATGTTCTCGAGCTAGCGTGGACAAAACCTGCTGTCATCCTGTGTGTCTCAATGAAAACAAGCTATTCACAACTTTGGGAATGTGAACCTTTTTTAAAGAATCACACATTTCCAATGTGGTCGTTTAGAGCTTAATGAATATTTTATTTGCTTATATCCACCTTGTTCTATTGACTTAAAATGCTTTATAAGGTTTTCCGTTATGACATTATGTAGGCACTTTGAGAAGGCTTTGTTGACAGGAAGTGGGAAAATATTCAGATCAGTCAGTCCATGCCCAAATTGAATCTTGATCTTGCGCTGTCATTGTATCATTGTGAGTAAAGGATGGAGAGAAATTTCAGCTGTTTATAGCCATAGTTACGGCTGAGAATACATCATTGAGGCCACTCAGGAAGTGGGTCTTGGTGACTAGCTCAAAGCCAATGCGATGCGAGAGAAAAGAGAGAGAGTGAGAGAGAAAGAGAGAGAGAGAATTTCCCATATGATTTTATTTGTTCTGCAAAACGTAGAATCATTACACAGCTATTCATATAAAGCCTAGAAATATATTTATTTTGTGGTGTACTTGAATTATCCCTCAATAAAATATGAACAAAAACATATAGCAAATAACAGTATTTGTATTATCTGACAGACATTTGACAGTAATATTATTTGTTTTTCTTAAGTCACAGTTTTACTGCGGCTGGTTGGTCCGCTCTGAAATATTGCCAAACAGCGGACATACTGCTAGCACGTTTTCATTTCTTCTTCATTGCTATATATGGCGGTGCTTGTGACGACACAACCCAAGTTTTTGTGATTTCATTCTGAGCAGCGAAGAAAAAGTGATTTCCCATTTGCTGCGGTAAGCAAAGCTAGTGGGAATTACTGTCCTGTTTAAGAAAATGGTATCGGATTGGTACGTGGATTCAAGTTCTCGCCGATATCGAAAAAAAGATTTTGTAGTATCGAGGGCATTTCCAATACTAGTTTCGGTCTATGAACAACCCTATAACAAATTATAGTCACTTGTGATTCATGCAAGTTTGGTCCATTTCTTACACAAACCTAACTTATGGATTTGAAAGATCTGGAAAAAGTTAGACTCTTTCTGGAATACATTTATTCTGGATTTGGCCTTCACTAAAAATCAGTGCAGGAGTTGAACCAAGTCTTATGGGGGGTCCCGCTCATAAGCATTTTTTGGTGGGGGTTGGTCTCATAATATACAATTGATGCAAAATACACAATATATTTGATTACAATATGCATAACTATATACTATCATATTTAAAAATGGCTTACATAGAAGAACAGGCTTCTTTCACTGTCCTGTGCTTAGCGGTCTTTAGACGTGGGACGGGGCATTTCAAATTTATGGAGACATGACAACTAGCCCATGAACAAAATTTATATAATTTATTGTTAATGATTAATTCACAAAATTTACCACATCAATTGCATGAATTTAATCAAATTTGTCATTATAATTTTTACTCAAGTAGCTGAGAGACCCCTCAAAGTCCATTTTTTACTTCTTAAGGGGGGTCCCTGATGCCTTATGGGGGGTCCTGGATCCCCCAGCCCCCCTTAAATTCGAGCACTGCCAAAAATGTCCCTGTGCTAATTAAGACTGGTTTTGTGATCCAGGGTCACATATGTGTAGAGTGAACCCTACATTTATGAGTTATTATTTTCACAATTATTGACAATACCTCTATTGTGACATCCCAATATTCTTTTGAATCCAACAATATACAAGTTCCTGAAAATATTGCTCTTTCAAACACAGTCAAATGTGGCGTTTACACTGCAGCAGGTGGATCTGAAAGTCCTTCGGGTGAACATTCTCCAGAAAAGAAACCCGAGGTTCGGTGATGACACAGATCCTCTCGTTCTCTCTCACTCCAGTTGTTTCAAAGATAAACAGGAAGCGTGTGGCACTTTATGAAAGAGGGGGGAGGGGCAGGCCAGAGAAAGAGAGAAAGCAAAGCGCCATCTTTCATGGTTGGCTGAACAGCAAATGAACTAAAAATGCAATAAAATGTGGTTTCCCTTTTTTCATGCAGTCAAGAATACAATTCTCAGCATTTATATCTCATATATTTACGTAGCCGGCGTTCTGCACTGGATGACGTTGATATGTGCTCATGTTAGTTTAAATGAATGTGAATCATCATAGATCTTAGTGACGGGTTAACACTCGTCTGTTTTGTTGACGCACGACCGCTTTGGGGAGTGACAGAGAAACAGAGAAGGAAAGTTTGACAAAAGATAACATGGGGGGGTGAAAAGAGAGAAAGATGTGGTATGCAGGGAGTGGAACCTGAGTGGAGATGAGGGGGTGGAGTTGGATGGGTGGGTGTATGGTGGCAAATGAGAAGAATGGAGCGTCTTTTGTTGGGGGAGAAAGCTGTGACTGACAACAGGCTATTGCCTGCGTGTCACTGACTTGTTTGTTTATGCGTTTATTGATCGTAAACCTTGTTAGGTTCTAGGTAAGTGTGAAGTCAACGCTTATTCCTCTATTAGCATTAAAGAGCGCCTGAGAAATTCCTTAAAAGTACGTAGAGATGATGTATTAGTAATTGATGCACTATTATTATTATTGTTAACTATTTGAACTTAACGCTCACCTCATCAAAGCAATGTCATTATTTCCTTAACATGATGCTATTTCGAAATTGCAATCTCGTGGCAATTCGCGACGTGCGTAATTTGCATGATTTTTTTAGTATGTTTCAAGACAATCTTACAGCAAAAACATGACCATTTTACGATGTGGATGATTTTGGCAAATTAGCATGAATTCGTACAATCTCATTTGTACATTTTAGTGTGACTTGCTTTCGCGCCAGTGACGCTAGGTTTAGGGACGGGGTTGGGGTGGGGCTTACTTGAAACTTACGAATTCATACAAAATGGCCACTTTATAAAATAGTTCACTAGAAAATGTAAAAAAAAGAAATATTACTGTGATTACAGTAGGAGAATATAATAACATGGAGATCTCATATAGGTTAAGCCAGGGGCGATTCTAGGTTTTCAATATTAGGGGGGCTCAGCCTCCAGAGAGGATATATATTTATATATATATACTGTATATAGCCACTCTCTAAGCACTACATGTTTTATACATTTCTAAAATAAATAATTAAGAAAGAATATCTAGAGTAAAGACAAGTTATTGGTATTAAAATTAATTTCACATTAATCGATAAATCTGCAAAATTTATAAATCATAGTGACAACAACAGCCACGAATCCATGTAAATGTCACAATCACCTGCTGAGTTATTTTTTGGTAGAATAAATAACTTATTATGATGTTTCCTTGCCATTCATTCTGATTAGCACCAACGTTGACTGTGCATCACTGCGTGTTCATCTATCACATCCAAAATATGATTTAAATTAAAAATAAAAATACTGAAGCATCTGAAAAATAACAAATAGCTTCTAGGTAGATTTTTGTTTACAGTATCGGTATTGGAAGCAGTGCTCGAATTGAAGGGGGGCTGGGGGGATCCGGGACCCCATAAGGCATTATAGGGACTCCCATAAAAAGTAAAATAAAGACTTAGGGCGGTCCCGGAGTAAAAAGGAAAATGAAGAATGGGATTCATTTCATGCAATTTTTTTACAATAATTTATATTTAGTTTGTTTATGGGTTAGTTGTGATGTCTCTTTAAATTTTAAACGTCCCACCCCACGTCTAAAGACTGTTAAGCGCAGGATCATTGACATGACTGCTTGATTGGCGTCACTCCGGTGAAGCTGACTTCAGCTGAAAAATGGAGAATAATAAACCTACACTCGCAGTCGGGAAAAGGAAGCTTCTACTTTTTGAGGGGTGAATTTCTCTCTTTCCACTATATTTATCAACTCCATGTAGGGGCTTTTGTATTCCTTGCGTAACTTAATATTAGGCCTGGTTCTGGGGTGCTAGAGATCTCGATGAAGATGAGTGAGAGTAAGTAAGTAATTATAAAGGGAGTGATCATTGTGCGGTTTCTGTGCTATATATAATGCATTCAGATTTGTTGAAACTTGTTTTTCAACCTGCTAAAACCAACGGCCACAGACACGCTGCAAAGTCTTTTGGAACAAACATTATTATCACAATGTGTCAATCTTCCAGTTGTTTTAAGGGAAAATAGTAAATACTCAATTTAAAAATAATGCTAGAATTATTCTGTTGGACGTACACTACTGTTCAAAAGTCATTTCTGTTCACCAAGCCTGCATTGATTTAGTCCAGAATACAGTAAAAGAGGCCTGTTCTTTTATGCAAGCCTGTTTCTAATAAATCGTATATAGTTATGCATATATCATGATCAAATATATTGTGTATTTTGCATAAATTGTATATTGCGAGACTAACCCCCACCAAAAAAAAGTCTTATGGGGGACCCCCATAAGACTTGATTCGATTCCAGCACTGATCTGAACTCAGAACAATGAATAACGCAGTCGCATCAGGCTGAAACTCATCTTTCCGGGGGTCTCAAAACTACCATCAGCTCTCTATAACTAGGTGCATGAAAAATATAACAGCACTTTTTCATGAATGACAGATTTCTGTGAGCTACAATATCATCATGCTCGTTTTCTAAAGTATGCCGTCATTGGTGTGAAGTGCTTTCATTTTGCTGTCAGGGGTAACATAAACAACCAGTTACAGTATGACAGGTGAACGCAGACAAAACTTTTCACAGTAGATGGAAGGTCTTGTATCGCTGACGCATCATATTATGTAAGCTGCATTTATAACAAAGAATGGCAGATACGCAAATGGCATGTTAATGCACACAACTTGTACTCTGCTTCTGACGTTCACGCCACTCTCTGCCGCTGTGAACGTGAAAATAACGCGCGCTAAATAACATGCTGCTTTTATAATAAGAAAGTTAAAGTGGACTATAAAGCGTAATCTCGAATTCCTGTACAGATAACATAATTACTGACGATTTTTAGGAGGGGCCGAGCTAAAACTTTAGGGTGGCTAAAGCCCACCTAAAAAGGGCCTATTGACGCCACTGGGTTAAGCTTCTTCCAGGCTCTACAAAGACACATTTAACATTGACAACATACGTTACACATGCACATATCATTATACATACCATAAAAATCCCATCCTTGGGGATGTGTTGAACAATTTACATGTAAATGTTTTGAACCTTGCTGCTGATTTCCGTCCTGCTGATTTGTAGAATTATACCCGGAGGGAAACGTTACCGCTCAGAGGTTTCCCTTTCACAGTTTATAGAGATTTGTTCATCTCAGCTATGTTTTGCTCTGTCTTCTAAAATGACGTAGGGGTAATAAAAACAGACACAAATTAAACAACTTTATAGACACAACCTAGAATAAGAGTATAGAGCTATAAAGATTATGTGTAGTTTACAGCCCTCATAATCTATCTATGGTAATTGGTTGGAAATCTTATGACGTCACTGATGCAGTTGTCTACTACAGATGTCTTTGATATCTATACAGTCTGTTTCCCACGAGAAAACATTTTCTATCGATCCGAGTCTTTGCTATCTAGAAGAAACTACTGTGATATTCAAGAGATCTCATTTGTGATTTCATTTTCTATGAGATATGCCGGTGAGCCCGGCAGTTTTAAGCGTGACATTAACAGTTTGACCTCTGATATTGACTGTTAAATTGTTATTATCTAATGGGCGGATGACGACAGGCGCTGCACCTCGGCAACAAAGACAAAAAGAACCACAATCCTTTGTTTAGAGCCAAGGTGATGTACCAGGTGCAAATGATAGTTATCTTTGTGACTTCTAATTACAGCTTTCTTCTATCAACTGCTCCGGGGATCTTATGGCGGCCGCGCGAATCCTCTTTTAAGAATTCCTCAAGTGAAAATCGCACTGGAGTTACCGGAATATCAATGTGTGATGTGAATGTGTTACAAATATTGATCGGCACTCAGAGTGAAAAGTAATTCAAGGAGACGCTAAAAGATTTAGGCCACTGACAGAAAGAGAGAGAGAGCAAAAATCTGAATCTGAGCAACCAAAAGAGAATCCCAAAATAGGTTACTGGCCAGAACCCAGAGCTCCTTTGCATGAATACTTAACACTATTGTCAGGCAAAGGGAGAAATACAATGAATGAGTCTCTAACAAGTGAGTCCCAACAATGTGCTACTGAGAAGGACACATATGCTACACAGACAAACTCCACAATGCTTAAATGGTCATGAATAATTAGGCCATTCTCTTAAAGACCAGATGTCTTTTTTTGGGACCCCTTGCTTTCTAAAAGAAGCCGCAACCCGTAGTGTATACAACGTACGACACAGAGAAACCAAGAGGAACCGGAGAGACCGACCGACCCATCCATAATAAACCTTGACCACCGCAACCGCTCCGTCTGTGCGTCTGTCTCTCGCTACACGCACACCCTCGAGGTATCTTTCAGTTCAGCGTTCATTGTATCAGTGAGTCCATAAATTATTCACCGGCTCTCAAATATTGATATGGAAATCACCATCGGCACAAGTGACGGCCCACATATATACGCCGAGCCCATTCACCCTCCCTCTCATCTCGCCGGGTTTTATTCACGCTGGCCGTGTTTAGCTTTACAAGAGGATTGCACAATCACACACTTATCTTTCTGATATTTTTGGCACACCGGATCGATTTTCATGGTCGCATGAAAACTTGTTTGAGCATTTAAAGATGCACGAGTGGATCGATCGCATGGCGAAGAGGAAGCAACAGACAGACTAACAAATAATGGAGTGTTTGTGAAGGTTGACAAACATGTGTTTGTGCTACAGAGGTATCACATGGGCCACGGCCCACGCATCGCTGATTCTCCACACCATTCATCCTAACCGTGCGAAGGTCATCTGAGGAAATCATGTGAGACTCGATGTATTGATTCGGTCTTCCAGAAGTCTTCAGAAGGGGACTGACTTGAGGATTCTGACAATGCGACACTTCAGATCATTGACACGATAAACATCCGTGCTCTGACTTGTGGCGATGCATGACCGCCGATCAATTCCAGCAAATATTTCTCTATTGATGTTCCTCCTGTGTCCGTATAACTGTCTACATAACAAGCACTTATTGTATCATTTGACTACAGCTTTTATGATAAGGAATGGCACGTCCCTTTCCAAAAAACTGTTTTAGTAAAACCATTGGTAAGGGATGTCTTTAATTCTAGACAAATCGAAAGGCTTCAATGATCGAGTATGCATCAAATGTTCAACAAGAGGAAGTGATCGCCTGCTGTTTGTTTCCAAATCCTGTCGTGTGTCTGTTTTTGAAAATCGAAACCACAAGGTTTCACCCACCTCCTTGATGTTCAGATTCAAACATCCCCCTAAGTATGACTAATTGTGCAACATCACAGGAAATAATAACTACATGTGTGCTACACAAACATGCAGCAAATAAACCAAACCGACAACCCCTACGCCACCCTGAAGCCTCTGCGATGGAACTGTGTCAAGTTTTACGGCCAGACCAGAGGTTTAATGGAATGATAAGACATCCTGTTCCCAAAAAACACCAGGAAACACCAGCAGTAGCTGCAGCTCGGTTTGATGATAATGTCATCAGTGCGCACACGGGGCTGAATGCTAATGAAGCATTATTCACTCTGATGGTGCTGAAGATAGTCTAATGATAATGGCTTTATCATTGGAAATTTCTGTTGCCGAATTCAGTCATGACTACGTCGGCTTTGTCTCAATCTTGCCTGGTCTCCTCAGATAAACACCAACAAGTGAATTCTGTGAGCCGACGCAGTCGAGGTGATGAGTCGTTAAAAGAGGGAAAAACTACAGACACTGTAAGTTGTTTCAAAGAATATAAAGTAGTGGCCATAAATGATGTCCAAGGTGGAATGTTTGCACAATATTTGCTTCTAATGCCTCCTCGGTTTGATTAAAGTGGCGGGTCACAAAAAAAAAAAATTCTGTCGCCGTTTCCCCCCCCCTTGTCATTTTAAACCTGCATGACTTTCTTATGCAGAACATAACAGAAAAAGAAGATATTTGGAAGAATATCGGTATAACCAAACAACATTGGCCTCAATTGGCTTCCTTTCTTCTGCGGAATACAAAGAAGATATTTTGATGAATGTTGGTAACCTTGACTTGCATTGGTTTCGGGTCCATACAATAGAAGTCAATGGGTACTACCATTGTTCAGTTACCAGCATTCTTCAAATATCTTCTTTTGTGTTTTACTGTAGAAAGAAAGTCAAACAGCTTTGAAATGACAAGAGGGTAAATAAATGATGACCACGTTTTCATGTGTGGGTAAACTATCCCTTTTAATAATCAAAATATAACATGAGACAAAATGGTCAAACACTAAATGTTGGCAAAATGGCAAACACACCATTTCAAGAGAAATGGGTTTTATTCTTAAACATGTCAAGGAAACATTACTGCTATTCTATCTACAATAGATATCTGTTGATCTTCTCTTGTGTTAATATTTTGAGTTCATTACCCTGGGCCATGTCTTTAAACTTTGCACATATGTGTTGTAATTTTTTGTCAAGCCTCCATGAATTCTTTTCAAAGTTGAGCTTCGGTTTATAGGCAAAAATGAATGCATCTTAAATGACGCATTTGAATAAAGAGCGAAAACGTCCGTTGCCAAAGTTGGACATCACTTGTGGTCACTATTGTAAATCTGATGTGACTGTTTTTTAGATTGGCTTATAGTGTCAAATGTGCACCAAACATATTATAGTATCAGTCATGAACTGCAATAAGTCAAAGTTCCCATTTTCACTTCCTGTGATGCAAGAACGGATACGCAACATATTTCGGTTGCATACCAAAAATTATTGTTCAGAGGGGTGAAGAGGAGAATATTTAGCTAGATTTGCATTAGAAAGTTTTCATTAAACAGATTAAAGTCCTGACAGCTCTTGCATCCCCCAACCTCCTGTCACTCCAGAGGACTGAAAATGAAACCCTGCCGGTGGTAAAACATCTCCCCCACGGTTTCCTAGAAAAGGATGACAACAGCAGCGTGGGTTAGCGGAATAACAGGATGCAAACTTTACACTTGTGGGCAGTGGATAGGACCAATGCCACGTCCAGCACTGGCTCATAGTCAGATGTGATTCAGTTAACCTGCGGGTAAATGCGATTGTGGGTTTCTGTCATCACGCTGGCTGAAGGTGGCGGGCTTCATTTCTATCTGCCACATTGGTTTTGTTGTTGTGATGTTTTATCTGTTGGGGATTTGGATGTGTGGCTTTGGAAAACAACACAGGGATTTTTTAATATGTGTGTGAGAGCGTGTGGGAGTGAGAATGAGTGTGTGCAGTTACATTCCCGAGGCTCAAGGTCTTTGATTATTTTGGAGTTGTATGATAACAACTGCCGTGACATCATCAAAGCAGATAGAATTGGTCTCTGGCAAAACCGCTATGACATCATATCAGAGAGATAGTAACGAGGAAACCATAACAAAGAATCTCTGACACAAAAACAAAACCGGGTTGTCATTTCATAAATTACATCTTATTGACATTTAGGTGTGTTCTTTTAGCAGATGCTGATATCCAAAGTGACCTACAAATGAAAGAGCATTTAAAGGATAGTTCACCCAAAAATTAAATCTGTCACCGTCCTCATGTCAAACCTCTATGTGACTCTTTCTCAGATAGATATTTTGAGAAATGTCCCAGTGGTTTTGTCTCCATACAATGGAAGTCAATAGAGGCCGATGTTGTTTGGTTATACTGACATTCTTCTAAATATCTTTTTTTGTGTTCTGCAGAAGACAGAAAGTCAACAGAGGCCAATGTTGTTTGGTTATAGCGACATTCTTCTAAATATCTTCTTTTGTGTTCCGCAGAAGAAAGTCAAAGGAGGCCAATGTTGTGTGGTTATAGCGACATTCTTCTAAATATCTTCTTTTGTGTTCCACAGAAGAAAGAAAGTCAACGGAGACCACTGTTGTGTGGTTATAGCGACATTCTTCTAAATATCTTCTTTTGTGTTCCGCAGAAGAAAGTCAAAGGAGGCCAATGTTGTTTGGTTATAGCGACATTCTTCTAAATATCTTCTTTTGTGTTCCACAGAAGAAAGAAAGTCAACGGAGACCACTGTTGTGTGGTTATAGCGACATTCTTCTAAATATCTTCTTTTGTGTTCCGCAGAAGAAAGTCAACGGAGACCACTGTTGTTTGGTTATACCGACATTCTTCTAAATATCTTCGTTTGTGTTCCGCAGAAGAAAGAAAGTCAATCGAAGCTAATGTTGCTTGATTAAAGCAACATTCTTCTAAATATCATCTTTTGTGTTCTGCAGATTTTGTATGAAAAACTCTTCCAACCCAGTTGGGTTACAACAGAGGTTGGTGTGTTGGCATCAGCGTATGCATCTCACAAGGTCTAAATGCGCATCCCTGTCTGTCCTCGTGCTCCACAGATTTTGTGTCCTCGGTTTATTTACATCCGTAGAACCGAACCTATGATGTGGTCGAACCATGTTTGTTTGCAGACCAATTTGTGCAAGCGTGTGCGTGCGTTACACTACCACCCCACTGTTCATCCTGACATCTGTGAGTCAATTAGCTGTCTAAAGAGAAGACATCCCCCTCTCCACCTCACGCTCGCACATGCACGAACATGGAGGGCATGCTGCACAACCAGCCCGCCCCTGAGAGGTTGCGTGTGTGTGCACGAGCCGGTGTGCACCGGTGGGGGGAGGGGCGTGTATTGTTGGGGGAGGGTTATGGGGTTGAGTGTCAAGAATGTGGCTCTTGGCTTGTTCTTTTGTAAGTTTTGGTGAATTTGGCACGTCGCACTCGTACGTCTCGTGAAACCAGCTTAACTCTCTGATTTTCTGAAATGGCAAAGGGCAGGTCGGTAAATAAAGTCATCGCTTCCTAAACACATGGAAACAAACTTTTCACGCACATGCGACAACACACATTTCTCGCAGCTCAGCGTGTGGTTTCGGGCATATCTGCTCGACTGCGTCCCACATTCCCATCTTCTCCCCGATGCCCTAAGCATCCTTAAGCTCTGCTGTGGAAATACGCCTAAGTGGCTCTGCTAATTATTAAAGAAGCGCCACCTCATTAACCGGGCTAGGGGCTAATAAAAGATTCATGTTGCATACTCTCTCTCCCACCTCGTCTCATCTCCCCGAGGATTCTCACACAAGAACTTATCTGTTATCTATAGCCTACAGGTCGCTCAGTGTAATCGGAATGCCAGCCATTTATGGCTATTTTCACAGTGCATATAGATTGAAAGTTGACAACATACTGCAATATAACCATCAGGTCATATAACGAGGCCAACATATGTGGCAAAAAGTAACTTGAACAACTTGAGGAATGAACATTTAACAGCAACTGTAGAACTGTCACCCGTTCCGTATACGGGACACCTAAGTTTGTGTCAATATTATGCATGTAATTTCTAATCGAATCATGACAAGTTGCATTAAGTTAGCCGCGTAGTTGAGACCGAGTCTTAGCGTTTTAACAACTAGTCTCACTGACTAGCAATTAGTTTGGTCTAAACCCTTTCCTATTCCAATTAGACCAATCTACCTTTTCATGTACCTGATTTAAAGATGTTATTACCAGTCAAGAAGAAAAAAGGAGATGACTAACTTACAAGACTAGTCTAAGCTGTTTATGCAACTGACCCCAGGACTATGACTTAGATGGATGAGGATATTTGAGTCACTTTTATAAAAATGCTTTAGAAAGAAACATTACCTATGTGCATCTTTAGACAAAACAATGGCACTGAGATATTTTAGGATATGTGAGAGCAAGTTATTTTCAGTTGAGACAGCTGTCTGGGACCAGCCTTGAGCCTTGCCTGTGAAACCGGGCCTTAGTCTCATTATTTTGTTTTAGCAAATATGAATAGTAAAAACCTCTTTATTATTTGATGTTCTGCATTTATATTATTTTTGCTGTATTTGCTTTTACACGAATTTTCTAAAATGCAAGCCACCAGTTTGATATAGAGAACTAAACAATGGTCTAGAATCACTTCCGGTTTCATTATTTATTTATTTATTATTATTATTATTTTTGTATTTCAATCATACCCACATAATAATAAGATATTCTTTTAACTTTTTGATTCAGTCACAAATGTTGGTTGTAATTTGTTGAAACATTTGTGTGATGTTAAAAAAACTGAAACAGGAAGTTCTACCGGACAAGGATTGCCTACATTGATCATTTTCTTTGAAGTCAAACTGAGATGTGAAAGAAAGCCAAACTTATTACCCAAAATATTCAACATCAGCTATTCTGTCTATTCTCTTCTATTCAGCTATTCTAGAAAACCAATCTCACTATCTGTCAGTTAAAGGCTCTCTGCTATTACGCAGAACTGTTTGTCTAAAGTAAAGCTTTTTACACATGATGGGTTGATACTGCGATTCTTAAATGTCATCATTCTGCTCCATTACACCTCGTATGCAAATCCTGCTTTTATAGCTCAAATAGTCACTAACGAAAATCCTGCGGAAAATACCCACAGTTTAACAATCCCTGAATGATACCAGAAGTGTCAAATGTGTCAAGACCGCATTAAGCACATGCAGATCTAATCAGTTGTGTTTGAAATAAACGTGGTCTTGTCATGGGGGTTCCCAAAGATACACAGCCTTCTTCCTAATAATTCGCTATTTAAAGTTGTCATTTTACTTTCTGGTAATTGTGATTCCCATTTTTTACTTCACTTTCAATTTGTATTTGTTGTTATGTAATACAGATACATTTTTCAGAATACTTCCCATGTGCACAAGTAGTAGCTGGAATTAGTACTTGTTTGTACAAGTGCTTCTTGTGAGGGGAACCTTCTTTTATGCAACCTCAAGCAGAATTCAGGGAGGAACATTGCTTAATGTTCAATAGATAATGTTCTCCCACTTACTGTGACCACAAAATACAATTCAAATGAATGGTTAACCAAATTTTTTGGTATGCAGCATATTTAACTACAAACTGTTACCCCAAATCTTAATACTTGATAACAGTCCTACAAACCTCTAACCGTACGGTTGGAATTCAGAGAAGCCTACTTCTAGTCTGAATATCCAATCGAGCTGCAATCTTGTATCTCCATATTTTTTCAATCATTATTATTGGACTATCTTTGTGTTTGTCTGTGGGTTTTGAAGCCATTTAACAAATTAAGACGTGCTTGTCAACTTTGACAACACAGAGTTTAGTTATTATAAATATTTTCAAATTACCTGAAAAATAACGCTTTTTTGAGATAACCGAAAGGTCTCCGCCCAACAGTGATGATAACTGAGTAAATCCATTATAAATTCATCCTCAAAATGTTTGAACGCCAATGGAACCCTGTTGTATTTCCATTAACAGTCAATGTTTTCATTGTTTGTGCCAATAAAAAATGTGTCGTACTACACTAGAAATCCTAATAAAGGATGTTTATTTGCAGTTCCTCATGACTTGTTCAGGATATTTTGGTATACAGGCCAACCTACAGTGACAGCACAGTGGTGTGTCATTGATTTCCTGTGCTGATGGATAGCCCTGTCTCCAGACCCATAAATAATCAAGACTTCCATTAGACGTGGAGAGCAGAGTAAACAGTGATGTGCTAACAGTGGAAAAGGAACTTCTACACTATTGAGAAGCTCACTGAGCTGTATTTTAGACCTGTTTTTGTGAAGAATATATAGTAATTCCAACACACCAACATGATTTCTGCTCATAAAATCAGTCTTTAACAATCAGTTTAATTATTCAATTATATTACATATTACATGGGTGTCTTACCCTATAACCATAAAAATATTTACAACTTAATAAACAAATATTTTTATCCAATAAATGAGAAAGACATGCTTCTCAAAAGCCAACCTTCAATCAAATTAGCATGTTCCTTGTAATTTATAACTCAATTTAGGCTCAAATTGAAGCCCTGTTACCTATTCACATGACATTATTTTCTTACTCGGTCAATTATTTTAAATTATTACACGGCTCATTTGAATGCTTGATTCTGATTGGCCATGCGTGACATTCCAAGGGTTGTTATTTTCAAATAACGACCACTCAAAACTAATAACACCCTGTAACCCGGATGCTGCAAATCATTTTGAGAGGGGCAGTATAATATTACACAAAAATGTATTATAAATATGTCTTTTAATAACATATGATTTACAAACGATTAAACCAATTTGCCTGTTTGTGACATTTAAACAGCGTTTCTTCGCGGAAGATCTGCATTCGGTAAAAATTAGCTAACAAAATATTTCAAAGTCACATTTTATGTCCAGTTTTTTCCTCACGTGGCAAGTAGCCGTGTAATAAGCGGGATAATGTACAAGCAGCCGGTTGTTATCATGAAATAAGCCCCTTCAGTGTGATACAAGATCCTCCGCTTCGCGTTGAGTCCTGATTACACTGTCGGGGCTTATTTCTGCGATAACAACCTAAGATATTGTACAACTGCCTGTACATTATCCCTTACTTGACAAATTAGCTCTTTAAACTGCGCTGTCTCAAAAAAGGTAATAGGGTTGAACAAAATTACCACAAATCTGCTAACCTCCTGTGTTTACAATTTACATTTTATGAAAGTTTCACTAACCATTCCTTTACAAAAGGACTTTCTAAAACTGTGTCTACACCGGATGCGACAGGAACCACAACCTGCTAGTACTTACTGGGTTTGAAAATGTTAAATTATAATGGTTTCTAATGCGTTTCTAATGTCTTTTGTTGTGTCGCGATGAACCCATCCGATCGGTTTAAAGTAATGTATATGTTGGTTTGTTTTAATGAATTGTTGGGTCAAATATAATTTTGGGGGGGTTCATTGAACCCCTGGGTTCCTCCCTTTTTTACCCTTTTTGACGTTTTTTATAGTGTAAGTAAATCCTTTGTTTCATATGATTCATGGAAAGCAGTAAAAGATGATGATTAAAATCTCACTTTTAAAATATGATCATTTTAAAATGTATAAATATTTTATATGACCCGCACTACTTTGACACAGTCATTCATCTGTGTTACTCTCATAAATGGGGTTTCGTTAAGTTGACCCTTGCTCTCGCTCCATGCAACATGAAATCTCCCCATTTCACCCATGCAGACGAAAGACTCTTCCTCAGAAACCCTGTATCCACCCACTGTCCTCTCCCATGGCCCTGACTCATCACGTCCAGCGTCCTCCACTTCCCTGCGATTGGGCGTTCTGTTCACTAAGAGGAAGCACTGCATGTATTTATAGACTTTTCTTCTATGAGAAACCTGAACAAAAACAAACCCCCACCCCCAAAGCCACTTCACCACAAAAACATAAACTATGGGTGAGGGTGGCTTGTAGAAGAACGTAGAACCCGATTTTAGTTTCACCGATCAATGATGACAAGAAAATAAAACTGAGAGACGTGGTTAGACCTTGTGAGGTGGTTTTGACAGCTACGATGGAATTGGGTGATTTTAGTGAGATAAGTTCAGAGAAAATTGGCTGGTGCACTTCTCGTCTTAAAGCGAAAGTTCACCTAAAATAAAATACGGTCATCATTTATTCACCCTTAAACCCATTGAAGCCGAAATTTCCACACGTTAAAAAATAAATACGAACTCACGTTGTGTCAATCACATTTACACACTGCATCCACATTTTCGTCCGTCATAAAAAAATTTGGACAGGGTTCGATTTTCTGCGTTTTCGCATCCGTAGCAAGCATTTTGAGTGGCCTTTTATAACAATTCAGAGACACCGTACAAACGAGAGACAAATAGGAAAAAGCGCATACGAAAATGTTGTACTGTATGTGCAAAGACCTTTACTTTGTTCAAAATATGTACATTACTCTCAATATTTTGAGAAATGTTTTTTTTTGTCCATACAATTGGAAGTCAATTGAGAACAATGTTGTCTGAGTAGATAAATGATGACCACATTTTCTTTTTGTGGGAACTATTCCTTCTCACCTTAACACTAAGTGGACAGAAACATATTCACGTATCCAAATTCAAATACATTCTTGCGATGCTCTAATAGCAACACACCTCAGCTCTCAACTTCCTTCAAATGACTATCATACAAGGTCATGAATTTATCACGGGTCATTAAGTTAAGGTCATTAGTTTGAATCGAACCCACGACCTTACATGATAAACTGTGTGCACTTTGAGCGCACTGTAAGTGGCAGTGAATAATAGCCTCTGCCAAATGAATAAATGGACATGTGATTGTCCTGTACATATAGTTTTGTCGGATGTATCGCTCCAGTAATCAGTGTTGACCATCTGGCTACTGAACACTCAAGGCCGTGGGCACCCACAATACCTTCTGTCTAATCCCACCCCACTGTAAATACAAAAAGAGTCATGACTCACACACCCTATCAACAACAACACAAGATAGGACAAAGATTCTTACAGTCACATGGCACAGCTGCGATCACGGGCAAACATCATGCAAAACTGTGCACACATTGCAACTGAAACAGATTGTTTTGCGTTAGCAAAACTGGGTCTGCAGGTGTTGAAACCGACCGGGGAACATTTTCATGCTCAGATGTTCCTTTTAACATTGTTTAAAATAGACACAAGTGTTGTACACGACTGTTTAAAAAGTAAGCTTAAAGGAATAGTTTGCCCCCAAAAAAATTTACTAACCCTCTTGTCATTTCAAACATGTATGACGTTTCCTTTACAGAACACAAAAGTAGGCATTTTAAAGACCGACTGAATTTTTGGGTGTACTGTCCCTTTAAGAAGAAGTCTTGGAGGAAATGTATTTGAACAATAACAAATTAAACAATTTGGTCATCTTGGCAAAGTCTGAGACATTGTTGAGATCATCTGAAACTTGAGTTTTTAACCAGGAAACCAATTGAGAAGCAAACGACTGCAAACTTTCATTTCTCTCCGTCGAATCTCACTGCTTTCTTTGAGAAACAATTTAGACATTAAAGAGATCAGATGTTTTATTTGTCAAGTTATTTGTCGGGTCTGTCAAGGGACAGCCGCGTAGTTATAAATTTACATCCAAACGTCATGTAGGCTACAACGCCGCTGTTTAAACAGTCTACAAAAATAGCAGATGGTGTTGTCGTCGTGATCTTCCGAGAACATCTTTTCCTTAATTATCTGCGAATGCTCCAACAGACAGATTGGTGATTATGGGCAAACCTCTGAGCTATAGAAGGAAATGTTTGCTTGTGATGGCTCTGAAGCAATGAAATGAACACCTTCAATGGCCCGAGTCTTGAGTGGGTGGTAACGTTCTTTATTTTGCTAAGTGTGTGTTAAGAAGTTGATCTGTAGAGGACAAAGCATTATGGATATGTTGGTTCTTGGGGGAGGGTCCAGGCATATGGGGGTTCTCTGAAGCCCAGCAGGTGTGTTTCTGTTTTGGTGAAACTGTAGAAGGTCCTGCTGTCAAATATAAAGTCATGGGAAAACGTGAACTATGGCTCATAATTGTGACGATGTGAATTACAGGGCCGGTCACAAGATAGAGGGTTGGTTTTGTTATGTTCTATTTGTCATGCCTTATGATGCAGGATCTTATGCAAGATCTGTGTCAAAATAAGCCAAATGGTTACTTCATACGTCATGTTTTTAAAGAAATGATCAAACATGTCATGGAAATCAACAACAGTGCTAAATCATATTAAATTGCAAAAGAAAAACTTCATGATCATTTTTCTAACTGTGACAGTCATATTTTTACTGGGAGTGTATTGCTCTTAAAAGTGAGCCATCTCCCAACCAACAACCTTTCTGAGCTTATGTAAACCTTTTGACATTCTTGCTATCGCAATAGTTTTACTCATAGTTCAAAGAAAAGTACATCTCAAAACACTGATGAAAACAATATCCCAGCCCTCACTGAGAAATTGGACAAAACATATGGACGAAAACAACATTGCACCAATATCCAACTGCTCAACACTTGCGGGAAAGAAAGAGAGAGAAAGGTCATTCTGAAGCTAAATAAACAAGGTGGATGGAGAAGTGTTTCTGTAACTGGGTTGGGGGGGGGGAACTGAGCCTGATCGGCAGGGCAAAGTATATGAGTGACAAAACAACTCCTTCGTGGGTTATAGCACTATAAAAACATCAATTTGAAGTGTCTACATACAATAAAATTGGCTTTATGAGTCATTTAAAATTACTTTTATGAATTCTGCCAACTTGTATTTACATTTATTCATTTAGCAGATGATTCTATCCGAAGCAACTTAGAAAGGCTTAAAATACGTAAAATTGGGTTGAAGTCATGTAAGAAAGTTTAATAATGTGACATAAACAATAAAAAAGTTTCAAATTGCTTAAATGATTCTAGTTTATTTTTTAACTAAAGGCAGCTTTTATCCAAAGCGACTTACAAAAGGCTTTTATCCAGAGTGACTGCCGCGGTCAGACTTGACATTGAGCATGCAAAATTCGTTCGGACGCTGCTCAGAAAATGGGCAGGAGCGATTACTCCATCTTTTACATTTCTGTAAACGCTGTGACATTTACCAAACTTAAACTTTCCCAAGCAGCGAAATATCGTTGGACGCTCTAGCGTTTCCAGTCTGTCACATTAACTTGCGTATGAATGGATGTCAATGGATGGGAAAGTCAACTGTGACCGCGGGTTTAACCTTGGCTACGCAGCGAAATGTCTTGGGATGGGCTTGCATTCCCGGTCTGACGCATTCGTATGCGTAGTGGAAGTCAATGGAGTGAAAAATCAAGTGTGATCGCGGATTTACAAAGGAGAAAGTTAAAATAAGTAATATGTGGTTGAAGTCGTGTAAAAACGTTTTTAAAATGTTATAGAAACGTATAAAATGATTCTAGTTTAATTTTAAAAGAAAGGCAGCATTTGTCCAAAGCGACTTACAAAAGAAAGCATTAACATATTTACAAGCTAAAATTTGGTTAAATTCGTAAAAAAAAAACTACACCAACAAAGTTGATTATACCAAAATTAAAGGCATCTTTTCTTTGTGCATGTGTAAATTAAGTTATGGTTGGTAAGGAAATTTATAGTTTATAGCTTAACATCCCTTTAACAAATTGCAACAATAGTAATTTTGGTTAACTTAAAAATGTAATATTAAATTTCATATTACAGTTCATTTATATCGCCATTATCATGCCCTAAATCATAGTAAACCCATATAACTTAATCTCTTCTGTGGTTTTGGAACGACCTAAATGTGTTACTGTGGCTCACCGGTGAAGCATTGCATTATAAGTGCAAAGGTTGTGGTTTTAATTCC
This sequence comes from Triplophysa bombifrons, assembly GCA_029783895.1. NCBI lineage: Eukaryota > Metazoa > Chordata > Actinopteri > Cypriniformes > Nemacheilidae > Triplophysa > Triplophysa bombifrons. Next base: position 24,774,068 of record CM056455.1, read on the forward strand.
CGGAACACATACACTAATAAAACGTATCCTTTTCATCAGCGAAATACAACAATGTAACAAACATTTAAACCATAGATCATTAATGAAGTGAATATGGTTTGATCATTTCTCCATGACTATTTTACCATCTGACTCAATATTAACTGTATTTAGTATTTCCTGAGTTCTGTGGCAAGCAGGTCTTGGTGGCAGCTGGGTGGCCCCTCCTCCAGCTCCTGACTCTTTGCTAATCAGGTGTGGGGGAGGACCAGCCCGTGTTAGGCCAGACACGCACTGCACAAACACATCAGCAAACTAGGTGTCTATAAGCTGAGGGCTAAACCTCTAAGTGTAGGGACTGTGATGATATCCACAGGCATTGCTTTAGCTAAATCATATGTTTGCGTGTCAATAGACATTAATCCTTCATGTCTATCTACATCTACACCCTTGTAGAACTGTGACGCTTTAGGTAAATAAGCATCACCTGAGTTCTTAATGGACCTTGTATTGCCCTGAGGACTGGAGGAAGTCTTTCAATGCCTTGAAATAGTCTGATGTTCTCACAGAAACATTCATTCTAATTAGTGCTGTCAAACGATTAATCGCATCCAGAACAAAAGTTTGTGTTTCCAAATATATGTGACCCTGGATCACAAAACCAGTCTTAAGTAGAACAGGAACATTTTTAGTAAATGGCAAAGATACATTCAAAACATGGTCAAAATTATCGATTTTTCTTTTATGCCAAAAATCATTAGGATATTAAGTAAAGATCATGTTTTGTAAATTTTCTACCTTAAATATTTAAAAACTTTATTTTTGTGAGTGGATGGCCTGCTACACTGCCTCTGTTTAACAACTTCAAAGGCAATTTTCTCAATATTTTGATTTTTTAAACGGCTGTATCTACACTAGATATTGTCCTATCCTAACAAACCATACATTAAAAGATAGCTTGTTTATTCAGCTTTCAGGTGACGTAAAAATCTAAGTGACCGAAAAAGACAACAGTTGTTGTCCAGGGTCACATATATCTGTGAAATGTGCATATTAGTTTTGTATTTATAAACACAAAGCATACACATACTTGTCTATATATTTAGGAAATATTTAAATTTATTTATTTATAATGATGAAGAGCCTGTGTGCTCGAGACGTCACGAGCCATGCGATAGTCTTTTAAATAATAAAGAATTTTTATATTTTTGGAGCTCTGGTGTGCCGACTTTTGCCACTATTTATGATTACCAATAACTGAAATTCTAAAGAAACGTTTATTCATTTTTATATTTTTCTTAAATATATGCATTTATGTGTATGTGTTCATAAATACTATAAATGAATATGCAAAGTACACAACATATATTACGTAAACACAAACTTGTAATCTGGATGCGCTTAATCGCGCTTAATCGTTTGACAGCCCTTATTCTAATATAATATATTTTAAATGTATCGATTGAATTCATTGTACGTCGCTTTGGATAAAAGATGTAAATGTTGACACTCTTAACCCAACACTCATGCTGGTCATTTTAAACAAGACATACACCACTGATAATCTTCTATGCATCTCACAATCCTCGGCATGAACCATTAAGAACCAGATGCTCTTTCTGGAGAACAACATCAGTGCTGTCCCATCTAATAGACAAGTTGTAGTAAGGCCAGATTGGAATGTTTACGCGAACAAAAATCACTTTGTTCCTATCATAATCACTCATCTTTGACCCATCATGTGAAATGAACATGACTTCTTTTCCAAGCCTCTTTTGGATCATGACTTCTTTTCCCAATTCTGCCTTAACATCATGCTGTTTAAGGTGCAAACAGATTATCATACAAATTACACCCAAGATCTTGGCAATAACCCAAAACAAAGGCAGCAGAATTGAGATGTTAATTTGTCAAGAGATAATGCACTTTAGAGGTGTGATCCTCTGCTTTGACCAGTGCTGACCTTTGGGTAAACAGTGCGCCATTGTCACAAAACAGAGAATGTTGATTCCCTGTTCTCCCAAACAGACAGCCCAGTGTTGTTGAGCTCAGGCAAGTAATCGTGACCTGGACTTTGGATCTTGCCATGTTATACCACAGCATCTGACAAAACAACCCAGTCTTACATTATTATTGTGTGTCTCTACTGACCCAACATTTGCCTCGGTGTTGTGTATAATGATCTGAAACTCACGATATACTGCAGATTCAGTCCAGGCTTGCTCTTCAACACCCAGCCAGTGGCCCAGAATAGCACCAGCATTCCATTCCCCTCCCCTCTCTCCCCAGCAAAGACACGGCACAGCGGAACGCTGGGTCACATGGACTGCCACTGTGCCGGCGGATCACACTCGTTCCGACGTATAAACACACCAAAACACAAACAGCCAAGGAGAATAACAACAACATGTAAGAACATTACACCGAAACAGACTGATCATTGGGACTTTTTTATCCAATACAGTTACGTTTGTTAATTGATCTAGAAATAAATGCAAGATATAAATGAATCTATTGTATACTGTGTATCAATTTAAGTTTGTTTTATTGGCATGACAAAATATACATTCGTATTGCCAACGCATTTGCAGCTGATGCTGCAATAAAATAAAATAAAG